>JAODAL010054878.1:0-24340 GCA_025379985.1 Phyllomedusa bahiana | reverse complement strand
AGCTAATGTGGGATGGAAAAAAGTTGTCCAAGACCCCAGGTCCAAAAAGGGTGAAACCCCTAGAGAATGGAGCTGGACAGAAGGAGTAGGTAAACTGGCATGGTCATATGTGGAGAGGGAGAATCCTCACCAAGGTTTGTCCCTCCCACAAAGCCTAGACTCTTGAGTTTCCCAGACAAACTGGTTAGTCCTTTCGCGGGTGCCCACGTGTCCAGAGGGGTGAGGTTAGGGGAGTAAATAGCTGATGTGGGACGCAAAAGGGGTGAGTGGACCAGGGCCGCCATGGCTGTGAGCCTGTGTGACCCAGACCAAGACCCTGACGGTGTGATCTGCCATAGAGGCTGGGAAATTAACGCAACTGCAGATCGACTGTCGAACTGTGGCACACGCTTTTATACCCATTCAAACACTGAGTCCCTTAGGCCCAAGTTTTGCCTGCAAGCTCTTTCTTCCTCAGACAATCAGGTTCTCTCAACCTGCATGAGTGCTTTCTGAGGAGCAGGGGTGAAGTGATCGCTGGAAGGCGGGTGCCAGATGGGGAACCCATAGAATTTAGGAGGCCTTCCATTGTTGGTGTATTTCCTGTTGCATTTGGCGGGTGTGATAAAGTCTTCCAGGTTGGTGAGCAGGTTGTGGCCCACAAGCTTGTCCTTGATGCAAACTGCCAGAAAGTATCTGCAAGAGCCTCATCATTCCAAACCAAATCTTAAGACAGAGTCCTTAACTACACTGCATATTGGTTGACAGTGGAAACGCCCCGACAAAGCTGTAGAAGTAGCTGAGAAGGTATGACCTGGTTCTTCAAATACTTTTCCCATCATTCCCAAAGGAGACTGACCCAGGCTAGAGCTTCACTGGAAAGCAGGGAAATGATGAATGCCACTTTTGTTCTGAGGCGAACTGGTTGGCCAGGAACTCAAGGTGAATCATTCATTGATTCAAAAACCCATGATAGACTTTGGGGTCTCCGTTTTAGCAATGAGGTAGTGGCAGGTGCAGGGTGAAGCTGCTTGTTACAGCTTGGAATAGGGCATATATCGGTTTTGCAGCATCTGAAATTGTTGCTCCTGACGAGCACTCTGGCATGCAATTTCAGAAATAAGGTCTTGTGTGTCAGGAAGAGGTGCGTCATGGAACTCCCAGGTCGTTACCCCCAACATAGGTCCTTGAGGTGACAGCCAACGTGAAGCGTAGTGTGGTATCGGAGCACAAGGCCTTGGCAGGAATGGGCAAGCGGTCAGGGCTGGTAGCATACAAACGAGGTCAGGTGCAGGGGTGAGGTCAGGACAGACGGCAGAAGAGGCAAGGTCAGGAATGTAGCAGAGGGTCTTTAACAGGATGGCAATCAGTAATAACGCACAGGAATTGTTGACACGCTAGGAATTGACACCCATGAGCAGAGAGCTGGCTGAGAGTCCAGAGGAATAAGCAGCTGCAGGGAGCGCTAAAGAGGTGAGTAGCAGACCAGGGCTGCCAAGTCTGGGAGCCTGTGCGACTCAGACCAAGACCCAGATGGCGTGACCCGCCATAGAAGCTGGGAAATTAACGAACGCGGTCGGTGTGAACCGCGGCACAAGCTCTTACACACATGCAAACACTGATTCCATGTAACATTGTAAATTGCATTCCTGCTATCAACACACCCTAGTTTGGAATTCAATCCATCCTGTTGCTCTAGCAAAAGGTAACTAACCAATGAGGCGAGAGATCCTGCACTGTAAGTGCAACGTTTCGAAGTTCTATGCCTTCCTTCTCAAGCGTGAGAAAAAAGGCGTAGACCTTCGAAACGTTGCACTCACAATGTTGATCTCTCGTCTGATCAGTTACTTACCTCTTGCTAGAGCAACATGATGGATTGAATTCTAAACGTGGGCCTTCTGCCTTCATACAAGTCACGGACTTTCTATTTCAAAGCAATTAAAAGCAAGTATAATGCTATCTTTTTACAAGCGTGTATTTCTATAAATAAATATATAAAGAATATGGAATGATTAGAGTCTGCATGATCTATGGGTTTGGAGTGGTAAATACAACTATGGCCATACACTAAACCAGATCCATCTAATTGTACCTAAAAAAAAAGACCTAAAATAGAGCTAATATAATTTATATTGTCTTTTATGCTTCTCTGTCTCGTGTATCACTAGAAATTGGACTGATCTGTACAAATTCTGATTAATGAGATATTTTGAAAAGTTAAGTGAATATGAAAAAGTGTTTTGCTAATAACTCTGTAGGATATTTTGTAATAAAAAAATTGTACTCAGGACAAGAGTGCAGAACAAAATCTCTGCTAAATAGTGGAGGTTCTTCAGGTGATATGTCACGCATAAATTATTTAGTGCATCTCAGAAAAATAAAAACAGGTGCAGGCAGGAATATATGTTTAATGAAGATAATATTAAAAATGTATTTTATTTTAAATAAATTATTAAACAATTGCATAAATAGCAATCACCTAAAAGTATGTTTCATCAGAAATCCTCCCTGTAGCTACACAAACAGTTCAGTATTACATTTTTGGTGTTCTTTGAATGGACAGCAGACATAGGCTGACCTGACTTGAATCTCTGTCAGCTTCTGTGTTTGTGCTACAGTGACTAAATAATGGCTACAGAAGACTATATAACAGTGCAAGGTCTGCAGGAAATTTTGATCATAATGGTGTCTGAGAATAACAGTGGCAGAACACTTATTTGCACAGGTAAAATAAATTTGAGAAGTTCAGCTATCCCAACTTGTCTACAAATGGAAAAAAAAATCAAAGTGTTTCTAATCTCTAAATTCTTCACAGCTGAAAAAGTGTAAAAAATAAACTTTATGTCAATAAGTTGAACACAATAATGTAACACTAGACATCATAATAGCAATATTGATTAGCACAAGGTCATAGTAAAAGACTAAAGACACTGTGTTGGTATAAACATTACATATAAATTAAATGATCCATGAGAGCGATATGTAATGAAAATTCATCGTCACAATATGTGCTGTGTTCCCGCTCGTGTCTTACTCCCCCAGGGTGTTCCTTGACAGTTTTTTTACCCCTTTCCCTTTACCCCTCCCCTTTTGTTCCGTAAACTGATGTGAGTCCATGCTAGGGCTTCGCACCGGCTCTTTAAGATTTAAAAGGCCAGTACTCCACTGACCACCAATCGTCTGCTGCATCTTGCTTTATTAGGAACTTCCTTTACTGCCAATTTGTTGGTGTTTCTGCACTAGAGTTTGCCTCATTGTGTATGATTCTTGATTCCTGGTTCTGACCTCTGCTATTGAACTACTGACTAGCCTTTCCCTGCCGCAATAATAGCAGAAATAAAGTAACGGTATTATGAAAGTTGGGCTATGAAGCAATGTGTAGAGAGGTACCAGGCACAGATGAAATAAACAAGACACGTAGGTATAAATAAAATCCTATTGCTCATGCACAATGACCCAAGCATGGCCGGTCATCCTATGGATGGCACCTGTAGCTAACTGAAGAAAAAGGCTATATAGGGACATTCACATAATATAACACTTTATCTGGGGGTCTTCATTAGGCCCCCTGCTGTCATGAAAATTGAATGGGTGATTCGGCAGTAGAAGGGAGCACCATAGATACCGCCGTCACTATGACCTTGGAACCTATATGGTTAAATGGCTGAGATTTGAGTTGTCGCTGATCCCGGCCACTGATTGCAGGTGTTAGCTATAATAAACAGCGAGGTATGAAGGTAACTCAGTGTGTGAGCCTACTACATACATCCTTAACACCTCCATGATGTCATAACAAGCTACCTGACCATAACTCTGTTATCTGATTAGAGCAAAGAGCAGGGAATGACGTCACCATGGATGGACTGAGCATACTCCCTCACTCCAGGGCAAGCTAATTATCTCTTACAAGATTAGCTTCTGTTTACAGGTAAGCAATTGTTTTCAGTCCTCACAGCACATGTACCTTTTGTTTTCAGACAGGAAATGTTTTATGATATCACATGAGGTGCCTGGAGAACCTATTGTAGTGTAGGGATCACAGAACGCAAGGGGAGCAGAGAAGAGGACTGAAAGCAGAAGTAGCCTTCAAAGAGGCTCATACTCTGGTTACGGCAGCTGTCACTCTGTCAACCGCACCTCTCATGCTCCACCAGCACCTGGCACCAGTGAAGAGGGTGTCTGCACTCTGAATGATGGTGGTAGTTGTTCCCTCAGGGCACACTCTGTTGTTGGTCTCTCCCTCAACTGCCTGTTGCAGGTGGTGTGTGAGGTGCCCTTTATGTGTAGTGCAGAATAAGCAGGCAGGAGACAAAGGGCCACATGTATGAAAACTGTCTAGGTCTAAAACTCACTTTGTTGCCCATAGCAACCAATCAAAGTGCCCCTCCCATTTTTTCAGAGCACTATATGAAATGAAAGGGGCGCTCTGATTGATTGCTACAACAAAATGAGTTTCAGACCTAGACAGTTTTCATGCATGTGGCCCAAAGAGTTTAAACAGTGGAAACAGGCCTTCTTTACTTTCCTTGGCAAGATGAAAATCACATGGTAGTGGTCAGCATGCATGTTACAACACAGTCCTTCCAATCGCAGCCACTCAGTAGAACAAGGCAGGGTGATGTTCCTAAATCAAGTCCCTTGTATAGCTAGCTCTCCTAGTAGATTAGCTTCTCCTCTTTCTTGTTCCACTCATATGCGGCAGGGAAGCAAAAGAGGGTTAACACTGACCTCTGAGCCCAGAAGCAGCACAACCAAAGTCAGGAGGACATGATGCATTGCTTCTATGACAGCTGCCGCTGATGACACTGAGACCCTCAAGGTGGATATCAGTGGAGAAAGGGCCCATTACCTCCAGTGAAGAGACAAGCTCCCATAGAGAGACCCACAACATTATATTTACCTAAATTATCTAACCTCCTATGCTACCCCTCCCCTTGTGTTGTCATGGTGTCAAAGCTCTGAGTGGCAGTCACATTTCTGCAAGACAACATGACTATACGCAGTTTACAGACATGTGCAGAAGTTATTAACTGAACACAGGGTAAAGTAGAGGTCAACAACATTATAGAAACTTATCATAATACCTATAGTGCAAATAATACAGTTATCAGTGCAATTATCAAAACCCATTATTAACTCTTTAGTAGTGTGTTGTACCAACAAATCCTGCACACTACAGGAGGACCATAGAAAAAGTAGATCTAAACCTGTCTACCATTAAAACATGTCTGTTAACTGGAAGCTGGTACAAGTTACAGAATGCCTGCATAATGCCTGCAAAATGCCTGAAGGTCATCTAAAGTTTTTGCAGAGGCCTAGTCATCCAAAAGTGCTGGAGCCATGTAACCCAGCAAGGTCGGAGTTCTGTCACAGATGAACCACCATTGAGTTGGTTGAGGAAAGAGTCCATGTGGCTGTGTAGGTCTTCAGCCTTTAGAAAGTTATCTCTAAAAGACTGTGGGCTATGTAAAGCTTCAGCCTTGTGGGGAACTATAGCTAAGTCACTGTGACTTCATAAACAACTTAGAACTCATAAGGAGTGTTGAGCGATTACGTTGGTTATCGACATCGGCCGATAGTCGGGCCTCACATCGATAGGTTTTTCGATAGTCGATCATCTTCCGATGACCATTAAAGTCTCTGGGGAAGAGCAACAACACCTTCATTCTCTAGATCCAAACAGGGCTGGAGGAAGGATTTAACAGCCACAAAGTCAAATGGATACTGCTACATCTTAGGCACAACTACTTAGGCTATAAAAGCACAGAAAAAAAAGTCACACACATGCACTATTCCTGTCTTGTACCACAGCTATGACCTTAGACCTGCATCACCCACATATTTAAAAAGTGCCAGGAAGCAGTATTATTTGAGACTCATATTTTAGTTGAACCGGACGATGAATATACCCTGTCCTGGAACGCAGCATGACCCTAAAAACTGCATGACCCACAGATTAAAAAAGTGCCGGGAGAAGAAAGTATGTCTTTGAACACCATTTTAGTTGAACTGGACATTGACAAACCCTGTCCTGGACCAGCAGCATGAGCCATAAACCTGTTGGGGGGTGGGACCCACAGATTAAAAAGTGCCGGAAAAAAGGAGTCTTTCAACCACCATTTTAGTTTGCACTGGACATTGACAGAACGTCTCCTGGTACTCGTAGACCACTTACACCGTCTGAAACCCCCAGATTAAAAAGTGCGGAAAAAGGAGTCTTTCAACCACCATTTTAGCTTGAATGGACATTGGACTAACCCTGTACTGGACGCTGCATGACCACTTAAACGCTGTCTGACCCACAGATTAAAAAGTGACGGAATAAAAAGGAGTCTTTTCAAAACCACCATATTTAGTTGAACTGAGACATTGACTATACATGTCTCTGGACCGCAGTCTGACCATTTATAACTGTTGACCCCCAGATTAAATAAGTGCGGAAAAAGAGTTTTCAACCATCATTTTAGTTGAACTGGACATTGACTTACCTGTCCTGTATGCCACAGCATGACCCAGGGGCAGGAGTAGTTACCAGTGGTGCGGATGATGAGCCAGGGTGGCGGTCAGAAATCTATTAACACGCAGGTGTAAAATGCCCTGTTGGACGCGAGCAACGAAAAACTGTCGTGCTGGAAGCTGAGTGCTGGAAGCGGAAGCTTGTCGAGAACTCCAGCCTTCCTCAGTACACAGTCAAGACTGGGGTAGCGCTGGCCCCTCCGTATGAGTGCGGACATATTGAGTTCACTTTGGGAAATACTGGTGGTTAACGCTCCTGTTTACACCCAGGGCCCTTTTTTCTTGGCATTCTTTTTTCTCAATTTTTATCAACGTGCTGGAGGAAATCGGTCTCTGTACTTTGTCTCAGTCCAAGTGCTCCATACTCCATGTCTATGAATAACCGTACTTCTGGTCAAGTTTTCCTGTCCTCCCTTGTACAATTCAGAGGATATTTTTTTATCAGGCTATTTGTGTACATGCAGTTTTTATAGTACTTTAATTCAGAATACAACATTTTTTTTTAAAATAGGATGGAATCCTCCACCTTGGTTCTTTGTTTCTCTATTTTTTTTATTTATATTAAATGGGTTCTGTTTCAATACAGGATTGATAGCTTTGTTAAAGGCATCTTGCAAAAAATGTCATTTTGCTATATGTGTCCATTAACAGTGGTCCTACCTATTCCTGTTTGACAGCACATCACCCTTGTAGCCACACTATTGACAATTGTGAAGAACAAATGTCTGTTAGACAAACCAACATTTTTTTTATAATAGGATCTGTGTATAGCTGCATGTTCATCAGCAAAAATGCCTCCAAAAAATTCAAGAGCTGAAATTGAGCCACTTTGGGACATATTGTGAGAACAAATGTCTGTTAGAAAACAACATTTTTTATAATAGGACTGGTAGTATAGCTGCATGTCACAGCTAAATGCCCCAAAAATTCAAAACATGACCAATGAGCCATTTTTGACAATAGTGAGAACCAAGTGTCTATTAGAAACAACATTTTTTAGAATAGGACCTGTAGTTTTGATACATTTCAAAGCAGCATGACACAAAAAAAAAATTATAAAAATGACTTACAGCCACTGTAAAAATTGTGAAGGGAGAAAATGCCACTTAGAAGCCACATTTTGTTCGAAGGACCATGATTATAGCTTTATTCTCACTGCAACATGACCCAAAAAATTATAAATATGACTTCTCCGCCGACTGTTAAAAAATTGTGAGGCAAACATGACCCCAAATCCCATTGACAATGCGAAAATTCTAAAGATGAAGTGAGTAAATGAATATGGTTTTTTGTCATGAAACACTTGGTGTCTTTTACAGTTCTCCTCACAGCAAAACCAGCTAAATGAACTGTTGGGGGGGATAAAATGAGAATAAACAATTGCGAAGAAAATGATCATTTTAAAAATAAGTTTTTCAAGTGGATCATTCTGTTTGGAGAGGAATGTGAAGTAGGACCAGCAACTATCGGTGACATCACTGCCTTTTTACTTGGCAATGGGGCCACAACATTATCAGAGATCCATGCCTGAATTCATCTTGTTGATAGTCAAACGTTCCACATTATATGTGAAAAACCGGATGGTTTGTCTGTAATGACCTCCTACGGCTGTGCTGATGGGTCCGCATCAGATTTGACGCTGGCTGCTGGGCAAGGAACAACACCTCTATGGCGTTGGCGAGCCGCTCAGGGCTGTATTCGTTCCATTTTGGTTACCCAGAGAAGTCTATAGGGTCCGGGGGGGGGGGGGGGAACACATACAAAACATCGTGTGTTGTGACGCATATAGTCGTTTGCACCATGATCTTAAGCTGGTCTCTGTGTGTTGGATGTGTGACCTGCATTGCTTGCGTTGGTGAGGTGGTTAAATAAAGATTGCCAGAGGTCACCCATTAGGACTTCTGCCACCTTGCCCTGCTGCGCTGCCGCTACGGCCTACTTGGCACTCTACTGCTTGTCAGTCGCTGATGTTGTCGGTCCACCGTGACATTTGGGGAACGTTGAAGCGACGAACAGATGTCTCCAGTTGATCAATCAGCAAGGTCTCCATTTCCTTCATGTTACTCTCTTATTTGGTGGGTGGAAGGAAAGTGCTGAGTTACTGTTTTGTACGGGGATCAGGGAGGGTGGCCACCCAGTAACTGTTGTTCATTTTGATGGCCTTAATGAGAGGATCATGTTGGAGGAAATGGAGCATTCAAGCACTCATGTGAGAGATGGGAGCCTTGATTTTCCCAAACCTCTGGGTCGAGGGGCACTAGCAAAACTGATCTTCTCATTTCCACCTCCGCCTCAAATTCGCGCCAACCTCTTTCCAAGGCAGGGACGTTGGTGACATCGGTATGTCTAGAATTACCTCTCCTCCTCTCCGCTGCCTCCGGCACGCTTTCAAACAGCACTGACTATTGCCTCAGATGATGAACCCTGAGAGCTGATGGGCCCCCTCTTGCACTAGCTTGGACCCGGAACAACCTGCCTAATGAAGACCGGATGGAAATTGTGAAAAACATGTCGGGCCTTGTGGATTTAGACGAGAGAGAAAAGGATCGTGTCCCATCTGTTGTCCGTCTCCTCCTCCGTCGCTGGCGGACCTGTTGTTTCAAGAGTGTTCCAACGATCGTCGCCAGAAACTTAGTATCTACCTACAATGCTCATAGCTGGACAAGGGCATTGTCCGCACTGACCATTTTGGTGGCTTATCTTCAAAAACTGGCAAGAATGGTTGCCAGAGCTTCTTTCACCTGCCTCCACTCTCGGTGGCCTCTGCAACACGAGTCCGCACCGCTGCTTTGTCAGGCCAATGTGTCACTTCGTTACTGTGTAATGGGCATTGCGTTGCTGCACATCGCTGGAGCATGTGGAGGGTGGGAATTCCAGCGATTGTTGCCACATCACAATGAGCACGGTTTGACGGGGAGGCCCGGAGCTGACGCTTGCAATGCAGCCAGCGGGACGAAAGCAGGGTGCGAATGGCTGAAGTGCGAACTCAGACTCGAGCCTTTCTTCAGCAGGCAGTCCCAGTCCGGGTAGTCTTAGAAATTTCTGGAACGGACAGGTTCATGACATGTGCCAGGCCCAAGGGATGTGACTCCAGCCTACCGATCTTAAGGGCGGCAGCAGATTTCGGCACGTTATCGCACACCACCTAGTGGCACAGGTTCTTGTCAACCAGCCAGCGCTCCGAGTCTCATTGCGGAGAGCCGGTCCACAGCTCCTGACCTGTGTGGGGAAGGTCTCCCAAGACAGATTAATTTCAAAACGGCTTGGTTTCTCTGTGGCACGTGATGCTACCAGAGACCTTGGGGAAAGAGCCCTGCACCATTCCTGCGGTTTTGAAGAGTGTGCGGCGGAGTCTGAGAGCCCACTGTCACCCCCAGAGACATCCACCCAGCTCACCCAGTGAGCTGTCACAGGATTATAGCGGGCCTTGGGCCGTGCTTACTTGTCCATGTTGTCGGTGGTCAGATTGACTTTTCCGGACAACAGATTGCGACAATGCGCTTGAAATTTTAGATGATCCTCGTGGCTGGCCAGGGGCAGGACGGCTTTTCTAGGCAAAGAATGCCTGCTCGGCATCTGGTATTGGGGGCATGCAAGGGCCATGATGAGGCGGAACCCATCTGTGTCCTACCAGTCGGAAAGACAACATTTTCAAGGCCCAAAAGCTGGCAATGCCGACATTCCAGGCTTTTGGCTAGGATGTTTGGGGTGTTAATGTGTTTCTTTGCCTCCCAAACCTGGAAGACAGAAGGTAGTGCTAGACTGGTACGCTGTATGGCGTGCAGGTCGTTAAACTGGCGGAAAAGGGAGATTGGGGGTAGGATGGGTCTCTAGGTGGCAGTGCTGGTGGTACTTGGCGACGGTGGAGGCTGAAGCGTGGCTGATCCCTGATCATGACTACTGAGAGACATGGCAGTGAGGAAACGCTGGATGGTGGCGGAGGAGGAGGAGGCGGAGGACAGAGTGGGGTATGTGACAGAGGTTGGGCCCGGCGTTCGGTCTGGCCTTTTTTGGCCAAGTGTTCCTCCATTTAACTCATGCATTCGCTGATGTGACTAAGACATGGGTTTGGTTGGTGGTTAACCACTTTAAGGGTTCTTGCCTCATAATTATGCGTTCACGGGTTTAAAGGCGGCATATGACATTTGCTGGTGAATCGGAGGCTTGGTTCAATGAAAGGCCCAAGGCTTGAGAGGTCTGGACTTTTTGACGCGATAAGCGAGGAGCGGGGTTTGCGCTGACCGACTGGCTCGGTGGATTCATATCAGCGGACTTCTGCGACCGCCCTCTCCCCTTTTGTGGCGGGAACCTTATTGACCACTACCCCATCATCTTCCTCTCGCTACATGATGAAGCACTCGCAACAAATTTGCGGAAACAGACACGATGGATCCGCAATGGTCGTCATCATCATCCTCATAAACACAGGTGACTTGGTCTCGTCCTGACTTTCTGCATCCAGAAGAGAAGATGCGGGCTACACTCGCATGAGAGCCTGCAAGGCGTTGCCGATACCGCCCGGGATTTTTTGCGATTGACCGGCCTTCTTTTTCTCCTCCTCTGATGGCTTCCAGTAAACTGGGCGTCAGAGCTGACTAATTCATCCTCTTGATTTCTTTTAACATGCCTTCATGACCCTACGCATTTTGACCTCAAAGAGGTCTTCAGACAATGGATTATCCACGTGGTGGGTACACGAGTTGACATTTGGGCTGCTTCAGGTGGCGGAATGACTGATGATGCTGATGACGACATTTTGGGCCGTGACTGGGGAGGAGGTTGAGGGGTAAGACTGCTGGGGTGCAGGTTGCCATTATTCACTGAAGGACAGATTGGTGATTGCTGTTATCCGTTACTGAGATTCACAGGGGCCCTGACCCAGCATGACAGGCCTGCGGTCCTGCAACTGACGATACGCTGGCTTGAGTGTTGTCGCCAGCACTGGAAGGGAGCACCTTCTCTTGTACCTCTACTTCCATGTGCTACCCCCCTTTTTGCTGCTTACCACCTGCATTTCGTCTCATGTTCAGAAATATAAAAATTTGAGAAGGTATGGAATAGTTTTGCAAAAGTTCTCTTAATTAAAAGACGGGCAAAACACAGCTATTCTCAAATCCCTCAATCAAAAACAAAATGCTGGATTCAATTTTAACTGCCAAGGTGTCTCTATCAACAAATCTGGACTGGGGCAAAAGTTGCAAAAACACATATCTGTTATGTTTTCGTATTAATACCCCGGTTTTTTTTGCACCTTTCAATTCACCGTGTGGTGGAACTATAAATTGTGTTTTAAGATTTACGTGCGATGGCTGCGTCAATGAACAAAAGCTGTAGTGCGCCAAAGTCAAAAAAACCACGTATCTGAAATTATTCGGATAATAAAATGTATTTTTTTGCACCTTTTAATTCACTGTGTGACTCTAAAATTGCTGTTTTCAGATTTACGTGCTATCTGCGTCAAGAAAAAGCTGTGTGCGCCAAGTTCAACCAAAAAAACACGTTATCTGTTATGTTTTCGTACATACACGGTATTTTTTGCACCTTTCAATTCCCTGTGGTGGACTATAAAATTTGCTGTTTTCAGATTTAGTGCATAGCTGGTCAATGAACAAAGCTGTTGTGCGCCACACCCCCCCCCCCCCCCAAACCTCCCACCTCGTCAAAAAACACGTATTGTTATGTTTTGTTTATACATACACTGTATTTTTTGCACCTTTAAAGTTCACCTGTGGTGACTATAATATTGCTGTTTTTAAGATTTAAGTGCAAGAGCTGCGTCAAATGAACAAAGCTGTAGTGCGCCACAAGTCAAAAAAACACGTATCTGTAATAGTATTCGTGCATATAAAATGTATTTTTTGCACATTTCAATTACCTAGTGGTGACTCTAAATTAGCTGTTTTAGACTTTACGTGCAATCTGCGTCAATAAACAAAGCTGTAGTGTTGCCAAAGTCCAAAAAACACGTATCTGTTATGTTTCCGTATAATACACTGTATTTATTGCACACTTTCATTTCACCTGTGTGTGACTATAAAATTGCTGTTTCTCCAGATTTACGGTGCAATGTTGCGTAATGAACAAGCTGTAGTGCGCCAAAAGTCAACAAAACACGTATCTGTTATGTTTTCGTATATATACACTGTATTTTTTGCACCTTTCAATTCAACCTGTGGTGACTATAAAATGCTGTTTTAAAATTACGTGCAAGCTGGCGTCAATGAAAAAAGCTGTAGTGCGCAAAGTTAAAAAAAACAGTATCTGTTATGTGTTCGTATAATAACGGTATTTTTTGCACTTTCAATTCACCTGTGGTGACTATAAAATTGCTGTTTTTCAGATTTACGTGCAGCTGCGTTGATGAACAAAGCTGAAGTGCGCCAAAGTCAAAAAAAAAAAAACGTATTGTTATGTTTTCGTATAATACACTGTATCTTTTTGCACCTTCAATTCACTGTGGTGATCTATAAAATTGCTGTTTTTTCAGTTACGTGTGCAAAGCTGCGTAAATGAACAAAGCTGTAGTGCCGCACAAGAGTCAAAACAACACGTATCTGTTATGTTTTCGTATTTATCAACGGTATTTTTTGGCACCTTTCAATTCACCTGTGGTGACTATAAAATTGCTGTTTTAAGATTTAAGTGCAAGCATGCGTCAATGAACAAAGCCATTGTAGTGCGGCAAAGTCAAAATTAACGGTATCTGAAATGTATTTCGGATAATAAAATGTATTTTTTGCCACCTTTCAATTCTCCTGTGGTGACTCTAAATTGCTGTTTTCAGGATTTAACGTGCAAGCTGAGTCAATGAACGAAGCTGTAGTGCGCCAATAAGTCAAAAAACACGTAGCTGATATGTATTAGTATAATACACGGTATTTATTGCACCTTTCAATTCACCTGTGGTGATATAAAATTTGCTGTTTTCAAATTTACGTTCAAGCTGCGTCAAATGTAACAAAAGCTGTAGTGACGCGCCAAAAGTCAAAAATCAGTATGGTTATGTTTTCGTTATAATACACAGTATTTTTTGCAATTTCAATTCACCTGTGGTGACTAAATAAAATTGTGTTTTTACTGATTTAAGTGCAAAGTGGAATATATGAACAAAGGTGTTGGAATGGTTAAATTGAAAATGAACACCTATCTGAAATGTATTACTGATAATAATAGTGGAGTTATTTGCACCTAACACAGTGACTGCAGTTACTAGAAATGAGTGTGGTATCTAATATAAGTTCAGGCTGCCCAATATCCATGAAATATTTCAATAGCAAAAATGTTTATAATAAAAGATATGCGCCAGTGCACTGTCTACACCTAAGTCGTGGTGTATTTATCCAGTGTTCTGTATAGAGATTGTCTGTGTTCGCCCGCGGGCCCCCCACCCCCTCGCTCTCCCGAGGTCTTTACTAGCGGTAGATAGATGCTCCTTAAAATTCTCTACCTAACTACATAAAATCTTCAATCTCATAATCTACACTAAATCTGTAGGGATCACAGCTAATTGTAGAGGTTTCTCTGCTGCAGAAATAGAATAATTTTCGCTCTGAGCTGTTTGGACCACAGGCAGAGCGCACGTTTCTATGCTTGAGATACTTGAACACACTTGATCATGATCAGGATTGGGTGTTCATATGTAAAACGTGGTCAAGTGATTTTTCCAGCAATCGAACCATTCACATCCCAGTCTTTGGACGCTCGCACACACATCTCCACCTGCTCTATTCCTGTAATCTGTTTGCTGGCCGCCAACAAATTACAGGAAAGCGCCGAAAATGGCGCGATCTTAATAGATGAATGCACAGTTTTTAGCCTTAATTATCGCATGATCTAAAAATTTCGATCACCATAAAAACCTTGCCTATTTCAACTTTGTCGATAATAATCGCTCAACACTTCTCATAAGTCTTTTCAAAATAGAAAATTATCTTATGTAGAAGATATTAAATCCTCTTTCTAAAAATAAATGGGATATATAGGTTCATATAAACAGATAAAGTTATTGTTTCAATTAATCATCACACTGATGGGAACAGTATTAAACTTTTCTTAGAATCGTTTGATACTTTCCACCAATACACTTAGTTTTTCAATTGTTTTGTCTCACATTCCTGAAATGGAAAACGATTCCCAATTAAGGATTGTATTACATGCAATTCATTCTTTGTTAAATATCTTCTCAAATGCCCATGTAGCCTTGTGCAACTATCCAACAGGACCATGTGGGCAAACATATTATGAGTATAAGGTAGAAACTTCTTTATAGGGGAATCCCCCGGTGGGGCCCTTAGAATGGCATACCTGGAGTTTCTTTTAAACTGCATATACATCCTTGGGAAAGGCATAGAAAAAAAGGTAAAAAGCAAGAGGCAGAGTCTAAGAGGCATGTACAGTAGTTGCAGATTGTGTCCCCAGAATGAACTCCACTGGTGAGCCCTCAGAAGGAAATTCCACTGGTGGGCCATAGACACCGCAGTCCAACACTGGTAGCAACAATAACTTTTACCCAATTATTCTTTCCCTGCTGGCTAATTGAGATTTCAGGATCCAGAACATGTGTTAAATCGATTATTTTAGATCCATAAGCTTCACTCCTTATCACCCCCTTTCTTATTTTAGAATAATAATGTGACTTCTTAATTTATAATTAGGTAAATAACTTGGAATACTTTCCACTATTTACCATGTAATTTTTTCTTTCATCTACAAGGTTGATAATTAAAGGGGTATTTCAACCTCAGACAAGTGTTACGTATAGCCAGCTCCATCCCCAGTGCTCTGTGCACGGACCACTGCTGAAGCCTTACAGCAGTATTTGTGGTAGCAAAAGAAAAGCAGAGAACGGTCCAGCACGATCCAATGTCACTTAAAACTTCCAAGGTTTATTGAAAAATATCAGCATAAAAACAACAAAGTATGCACTTACGCAAGTGACAAGCATGGGTAGCGGTGGTCCTGACATGTGGAGGTAGTACAAGCTGACGCGTTTCGGGCTTAAGGTGTGCCCTTAGTCATAGCATTAATGGAAACGTCTAAAAACATCCTGTTATATAAGAACACTGTTAATTAAAGATGTAAATTACCTGACATCACATAGGTGGATGTGCACGCTGCAGCGGGTTGGACGGCATCCGGAATTTCCAAAGATCCCGTTCCGGAACAGAGAATACGCACTTCCGGGCATGTGCAATAGCTACAATGAAGCGCTGCCTGGTAAGGGAAAAACCGCCGTGCATGCGCATCAACATCTAGGTGATCGGACTCTGATTACACAAAAACAAAGACAAAGGTAGGCAAATATATAGACATATGCCATACTAGTAAATGACTGATAGATGCAGTCCACCTCTGGGACTTGCATCTACCTAAAGTATGTGGTTCTCCTTATCCTGTACCCTAAGTTGTGTCGCTAGCACAGGTGGATGCATATACACAGTTCTCTCTGTTCATTTCTATGAAAGTTCTAAGTACAGATGAGCAAAAATCTATGGGTATACCGCTTTTAATTCACAATGACAGGAAGAGTAATTTATGTTTATTCCTATTGTTACTATAAGTGTTTTTCGGATGTTGTATTTTTCAGATCCATAAACTCTCTCTCTCTCTCTGTAGTGACAGATCTTTAATATGTCTATTATATCCATTGTTCTTTTCCCTATCATTTTTATTAAGGCTATCTATTTATGCCTTCCATATTCTAGTAAATTGATCATCCATTTAACTCCCTTTAAATATAAAATTTTCCTGATGATTGTATTGCTATTTAGCATTGGTGTCTTTATTTATGAGATTTATTAAAAGTGTGACTCTACAGTTAGCTAAAAGTGTCTAATTTTTTACATTTCCCTTGGCATCTCCTCTACTGTTCCGCCTTTACAGAAAATGTCTTACACATAGTCAAGCACTGTTCATTTTAACCCATAGTGTCTTATCACTATGATAATGACACCTTAATTGGTTCCTTATTCCTCAGTAACCATCAGTCGCAGAATATTTTAAGTTGCTGGTTGCTTCCTTAATACCTTTATGAGTTCACAATATATAAAATAATAAAAAAAAATCTAATGTATCAAATAAAAAAGGCGGAAAAATGTGTAGAATAACCGAGAGCAACAAAGCGTTATAGCATATAAACCTTCATGAACAAAGGAAAAGGAAAATGTTCCTGGTTAGGAAAGGGGGGGGGACTGGCTAATATGTATATAATTTTTAAGGTGTATTCCAGCCATGAAAAATTAACAATGAAAAAAAGAGTTGTACTGGAAGAACCCTGAGACCCACTCCTTAACACTCCCCGTGTCTCATCCTAAACACAGGAGATGCTTGTGCTCCATTTATTCTCTGCAGTGGCGAAAAACTTTCTGTGTGTAGTGATTGGGCACCAGAAGTACAAATTTCTTTTCTTTTTAACCCACCCTTGTCTTATATAGAAAAAAATTGTGTGTGGCTGTTGTAACAGCTGGAGTAAAAAACAGCTATTTCCAGGCTACACAGAGCCTGCAGGGTGCTGTAGAACGTTGTGCCATGCTTAAATATGCAGAGGAAGCTTGGTTTGGTCTTCATACAATGTTGTGTTTTAGTATGACACACACATGACTGCCGCCGCTCTTAGAAACGCTTCACTATAAAATTCCCTGGGCACTTAAGAGGGTAAAACTGACCAAAGAATTGAAGCGGAAATGTAGCCTGATAAAGTCATGGCAGCGCCAGCTGGAAAGAAAACAAGCAGAGGGCTCAGGTGGCAACATCAGTAGGCCACAGAGTGGCACAGTGACAGAGTGTGGAGGTGACGGCAACAGCCACAGCAGCATGAGGTCAGAGAGTGGCACAATGACATTCTGGAGGTGGCAAAAACAGGAGTAGGCCACAGAGTGGCACAATCACACAGTGCTGAGGGCAAGTCAGCAGCCACAGCAGCAGCATAAGCTCAGACAGTGGCACAATGACACAGTGTGGAGGTCCCGGCAGAAACAGGAGTAGGCCACAGAGTGGCACAATGACAGAGTGTGGAGGTCATAGCAGGAGCGACAGCAGCAGCATGAGGTCAGACAGTGGCACAACGACAGAGTGTGAAGGTCACGGCAGCAGCCACAGCAGCAGCATGAGGTCAGACAGTGGCACAATGACATTCTGGAGGTGGCAAAAACAGAAGTAAGCCACAGAGTGGCACAATAACACAGTGTGGAGGGCACGGCAGCAGCCACAGCAGCAGCATGAGGGCAGACAGTGGCACAATGATATTCTGGAGGTGGCAAAAACAGGAGTAGGCCACAGAGTGGCACAATAACACAGTGTGGAGGGCACGGCAGGAGCAACAGCAGCAAATGAGGTCAGACATGGCACAATGACACAGTGTGTAGGTCACGGCAGCAGCCACAGCAGCAGCATGAGGTCAGACAGTGGCACAATGACATTCTGGAGGTGGCAAAAACAGAAGTAAGCCACAGAGTGGCACAATAACACAGTGTGGAGGGCACGGCAGCAGCCACAGCAGCAGCATGAGGGCAGACAGTGGCACAATGATATTCTGGAGGTGGCAAAAACAGGAGTAGGCCACAGAGTGGCACAATAACACAGTGTGGAGGGCACGGCAGGAGCAACAGCAGCAGAATGAGGTCAGACAGTGGCACAATGACAGAGTGTGTAGGTCACGGCAGCAGCCACAGCAGCAGCATGAGGTCAGACAGTGGCACAATGACAAATTCTGGAGGTGGCAAAAACAGGAGTAGGCCACAGAGTGGCACAATGACACAGTGTTTAGGTCACGGCAGGAGCAACAGCAGGAGCATGAGGTCAGAGAGTGGCATAATAAAAAGGTGTGGAGGTGACCGCAGAAGCAACAACAGCAGCATGAGGTCAGAGAGTGGCACAATCAGGCGGGTGGCGGCATCAGAATAGTGGCTGAGGCAGGTAGTTTGAACCCAGACTCATTTCTCAAAGTTTTGGTGAGGCATCATGGCTGATATAATCTGACGCCTAAGGCATCGGTGTGTGGAAAATCCTGGCCGATCTACGCCTGATTCATCTTGACAAAGGTCAGTCGTTCCACATTTCCCGTGGACAAGCGGGTTCTCCTTGGGGTAACGATGGCCCCCGCCGCACTGAACACCCGCTCTGATGCCACAACACTGGCCGGGCAGGACAGCTTCTCCACTGCAAACTCGGCAAGTTGCGGCCACACATCCAGTTTGGCTGCCCAGTAGTCCAGCGGATCTTCTAACTGGAGTGGCAGAGTGCTGTCCATGTAGGCCACCACCTGTTGGTTAAGGGTCTGCTCCAGGTCCTGCTGCTGCTGCCGCTCACTAGGCGGGTGAAGGAAGCTGCTCATCAGTGACTCCAGACTTAGGTTGCTGCTGATGGAGCTGGTACTGCTCCAAAACCCCACCTTCCCACAGCAGCCGCGGCAGTAGTACGTGAGCGCTGAGGAACTCCCCGGTCAGACCTGTCAGAGGAGGGACGATGCCGCACATAGGCAGCGGCCAACTGACTATGGAGGATATCTCTATAGTATTTGAGTTTGTCCTCCCATCAGCAACTGGGAAAAAGGCTCCCATTTTGGGCCAGTAGCGAGGGTGCTTGCAGGTCATCTGCCTCGTCTTCCTCATCTCCATCTACCTCCTCCAGCTGCTCCTGCTCCTCCTCTCCTGTCACCTGGGTAGAAAATTCACTCATTTCACCAGGCACTGCTTCTGCTCCAATGTCCTCCTCCTCCAGTTCAGTCCCCACCGGACTCATGTGGCCGCGAGATGTAGTCGCCATGTCTCCAGTCCCCTGCCCAGACAGATTTTTCAGCATCTGTTCCAGGACATGAAGCAGTGGAATGACGTTATTCATCCCGTAGTGACAAATAACGTGGCCTCCTCGAATGGCCTCAGCAAACGGCAGGTGTCACGCATGAGCTGCCACTGGCTGACATCAAAGTTACACAGGGGAGTACTCCTGTCCGCCTGGATCATCAAAAAATCGTTAATGGCCTTTCTGTGTTCATACAGTCGGTCCAACATGTGCAGGCTGGAATTCCAACGGGTGGAAACATCGCATATCAGAGTGTGTTGGGGGAGGCCGTTCCTGGCTTTGTAGGAATGGATGAAGTGCATGCACAGTTTCCTGGCCATTTTCAGAATCTTCTGAATATCGCAGGAAGACTTCAGGAACCTTTTCACAACCAGATTGAACACGTGCGCCATGCAGGGCGCATGAACCATCCCTCCTCGGTGCAGCACCGACACCATGTTCCTCCCATTGTCCGTCACAATGGTTCCGATTTGCAGTTGGTGCGGAGAAAGCCACACATCGATTTCTTAGTGCAAGACGTGGAGCAGTTCCTCCCCTGTGAGACTTCGTTCGCCGAGGCAAGCCAGGTGTAGAACTGCGTGACACCGCTGTGCCCTACACATGTGGTATGATGGAGCAGTACTTGTGGAGGCTGAGATGCTGGTGGTGGAGGAGGAGGAGGAGGCGGACATTGGCGCAGGAGCAGCAGTTTGACAACATGGAGGAGAAAGCTGCGTCTCCTGTCCAAGTTGTTGGTGTGCCTGGGCAGGAAGCACATTCACCCAGTGGACCGTAAAGGACATGTACTGGCCCTGACCGTAGTTACAGCTCCACATGTCCGCGTTGCCGTGCACCTTGGAACAAACCGATAAGCTCAAGGACGGGCCCACCTTCTGTTCTACATATTTATGAAGTGCTGGTACTGCCTTTTTGGAAAAGAAATTACGTCTTGGAACTCTCCATCTCAGCTTGGCACAAGCCATTAATTCTCTGAACGGTGCAGAGTCCACCATTTGGAAAGGGAGGGACTGCAGTACCAACAAATTGGACAAGGAGCACGGTCAGCTTCTGCACCTTAGGATGGTTGGACGCATACTGTTGTCTCTTTGCATCGCCTCGTTGAACGACTGCTGGCGCCATGAGTAGCGAGGAGCGGGAGCGTCTGGACCAGGAGATGAGGGAAAAGAGAAACAGCCCCCTTTCTGCAGAGGAGGTGGACTGGCTGCAAGGGCATGCGTGCCAGGGGCTGCTGTGCTATGGCCTAGGCAGGATGGCCACCACATCTGACCCACTTTTCTCCCAGGCCACCAGATGGTGACGCTGATGTGTTGACCAGGGCCGTGGTCCCAATGTTAGTTTCCTGGCCACGCTTCATTTCTGCACAGTTCACATTACCCATATTTGGCCCCTCCGGTGTTTTTACCAAAGAATTTGCCACCCCGCCGAGTAGTGATTTACCCCCCAACGCTCCACACTGAGTGTATATGCCCTCCCTCGCTGACCCCCTGTGCGTATTTCTTGGACCTCGAAGCAGGTTTTTACCCGGGGCCCGTTTGGTCCTGACCAAAAAAATGTACCCCTGCTGATCACGCCAACAACCCACTTGCGGGCTGCGCCGCTGTGCCGCAGCTGAGCCCTTTTTCCCCGACGATGATAAAGCCCTTGCTTCCCCGGCTCCCAAGTGCATTTGGCAAATCATCATCGATTTTGTTTATCTTCCTGTTGCCCTCCTCACCGGTTTGGTATGAGAGGCTGCCCCCTCACAACTGTTGGCGTTTCTTTGGCCATCGCATCGGTCGATGGTCGATAGTCGACCATCATCGACAAGATATTCGATGGTCGATGATAGATATGATCGATGCCATTAAAGTCTTGGGAGAGCAAACAAACCCTTCATTCTTCCCCCAAACAGGGCTGGGGAAGCGGGAAATTAAAACCCAAAACAGTCAAATGGATACGTTACTCTTGGTTATAAAAGCAAGAAAAAAAATCACAGACCATTCATACCCTGTTTTGCACCACGCGAGCCTTAAACCTGCAGATTTGAACCATCATTTTACTTGAAATGGAAAATTGAATATCCCTGTCTGGAACGCGCATGAGCCCCAAAACCTGCATGACCCCCCGATTTAAAAAAATCCGGAAAAAGGAGTCTTTCAACCCCCATTTTAGTTTCACTGGAATTGACTAACCTGTCCCGGGCCACAGCATGAGCCCCAAACCCGCATGACCCCCGATTAAAAAAATTGCCGGAAAAAAGGGGTCTTTTTAACCACCATTTTAGTTTCATGGACATTGATATACCTGTCCTGGGCCCAGCTGGCCCCAAAACCCGCTGATCCCCGATTTAAAAAGTGCCGGAAAAAGGAGTCTTTTAACCACCATTTTATTTGAAATGTACCTGTTTGTACCACAGTATGACCATTAAAATGTTGACCCAAGATTAAAAAAATGAAAAAAAAGGAGTCTTTCAACCACCATTTTAGTTGACCCGGGGCATTAACTATACCTGTCCCGGAGCAGTTGGCCATTAACCTGTCTGACCCCAAAAATTAAAAGTGCCGGGAAAAAGGGGTCTTTGAACCCATTTTAGTTGAAATGGACATTGACTATACCTGTCCCGGGCCCCGTTTAGCCCCCAAAACCCGATGACCCCAGTTAAAAAGTTCCGGAAAAAAGGGGTCTTTCAACCCCCCTTTTAGTTTCACTGGACATATACGTCCCTGTCCCGGGTATCGCTTGCCCCTCCGTATGAGTGCGGCCAATTTAGCTTCACTTGGAAAAAACTGGGGTTAACGCCCTGTTCCCCCCAAAGTGCTGGGGGAAAATTGTCTCTGTACTTTGTTCTCTGTCCGTGCTCCATATCCTGTCCCCTTTTAACCTACATTGGTCAAGTTTTCCTGTACCTCCTTGTACAATTTTAGAGGAATTTTTTTTTCCAAATATTTTTTACCATGCAAGTTTTTTAGTAGTTTAATTCTAGAAAACACATTTTTAAAAAAAGGATGGAATCCCACCATGTCTTTTTTCTTTTTTTAAATTTTATTAAATGGGTTGTCTCAATACGGGATTGTAGCAAGTTAAAGATCTTGCAAAAAAAAAGATTTTGCAATATGTGTCCATTAACAGTGTCCCCACCCATTTCCTGTTTCTGACAGCCCCTCACCCCTTTAGATCTTGACAATTGGAAGAACAAAATCTTTTTTTAAACAACATTTTTTTTAAAAGGACCCGTAGTTAGCTGCATGTCACAGCAAAAACCCCCAAAAAATTTAAAGCATGACCCTTGAGCCTTTGGACAATTGTGAAGAACAAATGTTGTTAGAAAAAAAACATTTTTTTTTAATAGGACTGTAGTATGCTGCATTCAAGCAAAATTCCCAAAAAATTAATATGACCCTTAGCCCTTTTTAAAAATTTTGAAGAAAAATGCGTTAGAAAAAAAAAAAAATTTTTTAAAGGACCGAATTGCTGATTTCAAACACTGACCCAAAAAATTTTTTAAAAAAAGATTCTAGCCACTTTAAAAAAATTGTGAGGGAGAAATGCCATTAAAGCCCCTTTTTTTTCCCAAAAGGCCATGTTATTGCTGTTTCTCACAGCAAAGACCCAAAAATTATAAAAATGGGCTTCTCAGCCACTATTAAAAAATTTTTGAGGGGAAATGCCACTTAAAAAACACATTTCTGTTCCAAAGGCCTTTATAGCTGTATCTCACAGCAAAAATGCCTCAAAAACCCTTGACAAGCGAAAAAATTCTAAAAAGGGTAAAGTGAGTAAATGGAAAATGGGGTTGTCTGAAACCTTGTGTTTTTACGTTCCTCACAGCAAAACCGCAAAAGAACTGTTGGGAAAAGAGAATAAAAATTGCAGTAAGAAATGATCATTTTAAAAAAAAGTTTTCAAGAGCACCATTTCTGTTTGAAGAGGAATATGAAGTAGACCGGCAACTAATCGGTGACCTCGGCAATTGGGGCCACAACATCATCAGAGATCCATGCCTGATTCATCTTGATGAAAGTCAAACGATCCACATTATCTGTGGAAAGCCGGATGCGTTTGTCTGTAATGACTCCCCAGCTGTGCTGAAGGTCCACTCAGATATGACGCTGGCTGCTGGGCAGAACAACACCTCTATGGCGTGGCGAGCCAGCTCGGGCCATTCGTCCATTTTGGATACCCGAAGTCTATTGGGTCCGGAACACATGCAAAAACATCGGTGTTGAGACGCAGATAGTCGTGCACCATGATCTTAAGCTGACATCTGTGTGTTGGATGTGTGACCTGCATTGCATGCGTTGGTGAGGTGGTAAATAAAGATTGCCGGAGGTTTACCATTAGGCTTCTGCCACCTTGCCTGCTGCTGCCCTTACGGCTACTTGCTCTACTGCTGTCACGTCGCTGATGTTGTTCCACCTGTGACATTTGGGGAACGTGAAGCAGACGCAACAGTTGTCTCCAGTTGATCAATCAGCAAGGTCTCCATTTCCTGATTTTTACTCTCTATTTGGGTGGGTGGAAGGAAAGTGCTGAGTTTTGTTTTGTGCCGGGGATCCAGGAGGGTGGCCACCAAGTAACTGTTGTTCATTTTGATTTGGGCCCTTTAATGCGAGGATCATGTTGGAGGAAATGGAGCATCCAAGCATCATGTGAGAGATGGAGCCTTGATTTCCCAAGCCTCTGGGTCGAGGGGCACTAGCAAACTGATCTTCCTCATCTTCCTCCTCCGCTCAAATTCGCGCCAACCTCTTTCAAGGCAGGGACGTCGGTAACGTCGGTGTCTAGGAATACCTCCTCCCTCCTCCTCCGCTGCCTCCCGGCACAGCTTCAACACAGCCCTGACTTGCCTGAGATGATGCACCCTGAGAGCTGATGCGCCACCTAGCACTAGCCCTGGTCATCGTACCACTGCCTAATGAAGACCCATGAAATTGTGAGACAGTCGGGCATTGTGGATTTGACGGAGAGAAAGGCTCGTGTCCGCATCTGTGTCGTCTCCTCCTCCGTCGCTGGCGGGACCTGTTGTTTCAGAGTGTCCAACGATCGTTCCAGAACTAAGACACCAAAT
>JAODAL010054877.1:0-24341 GCA_025379985.1 Phyllomedusa bahiana | reverse complement strand
TGGGGGTTCAAAGACTCCTTTTCCCAGCACTTTTTAATCTGTGGGTCAGACAGGTTTAATGGTCATACTGTGGTACAGAACAGGTATAGTCAATGTCCAGTTCAACTAAAATCGTGGTTGAAAGACTCCTTTTTCCGGCACTTTTTAATCTTTGGGTCAGACATGTTTAATGGTCATACTGTGGTCCAGGACAGGTATAGTCAATGTCCAGTTCAACTAAAATGGTGGTTCAGACTCCTTTTTCAGGCACTTTTTAATCTGGAGGTCAGAAAGGTTTAAGGGTCATTCTGCGTTCCAGGACAGGGATAGTCAATGTCCAGTTCAAGTAAAATGATGGTTCAAATCATACTGCCTTCTGGCACTTTTTAATTTGTGGGTCATGCAGGGTTAAGGGTCATGCTGTGGTACAAGCAAGGGATAGTGAATGGTGTGTGACTTTTTTTCTGTGGCTTTTATAACCTAAGTGTGTTGCCCAAGATGTAGCACGTATCCATTTGACTGTTGTGGATGTTAATTCCTGCTTCTCCAGCCCTGTTTGGGTGTAAGAATGAAGGTGTTGTTTCTCTCCCAAAGACTTTAATTGTCATCGGCGACAATCTATTATCGACTATCG
Organism: Phyllomedusa bahiana; assembly: GCA_025379985.1. Lineage (NCBI taxonomy): Eukaryota > Metazoa > Chordata > Amphibia > Anura > Hylidae > Phyllomedusa > Phyllomedusa bahiana. The sequence continues at coordinate 23,728 of JAODAL010054877.1, read as the reverse complement.
GAAATCGTCTTGATAATTGCCGATATCGACTATCGACCCGATGACGATAGTCGACGTAATCGCTGATCACTACCCTTAAGTACTTGTAAAGGTAAGGGGACAATCTGCAAATGCACCACCCTAGAATCATTTTGTAATCTCATTCCCGTCACCAGTTCAATTATTTGTAGGACTTTAGCCCAAAAGGCTTGGATTGCCGGACATGCCCACCCGATGTGGGGCATGGACCCCTCTGCGTTTCCGCATCTCTAGCACACATTAGATACCTGGGGGTACATAGTGTGTAATAGTGTCGGCACTTGGTACCAGCGGGAGAGTTATTTTAAAATTAAATTCTTGTAATCTACAAGACACTATAAACTTGTATGCTAGTACATTTGCTTTTGCCACTTTTCTGTAGAGATAAATCTCCCAAGCTCTATAGCCCAACTCGATTGATAAGCGGGTACAGAGGTCGACAGGGATGAAACGATCAGGTTGTGTAGTTTGGAGATGAGGTGCACAGCTAATTTTTCTACATTTTTTGCCTGCCTGTGTTTCAACAATCATGCATTTTTTATTTTTTCAATGACAGGATTATAAGTTTACATATCAATGACTGCATCATTTTTTATTACATTTTCTTTGCACCGTAAACATAAAAAAAGCTTTGTTTCTGCATTTGCTTTTTAAATTATTTTATTATTTTTGCACCATTCACATTTCACATTAAATATCCTGCTAGGTTAATTTTACAGGTTATTACGGTCATGTGAATACCTAGTATATGTAGGTTTTTGTTTGTGTGTGTGTGTGGTGTGTGTGTGGAATGTAGGCACAATAATTTTTTATTAAATACCTTTATTTTATCTTTTTTACTTTTTTTTTCCCAAAAAAGGGATAACTATTGTACACTTTTTTTTTACACTTAGCATCCTGTATACTCCTAAAATGCTAACACATTTTACACTATGTGCGACATGTATGAACAGGGCTGCGTCAGAAGTCTGGCATCTTTTCAACCCAAAAATTAGCACAGCCCCATTTGCTCTATTTGTAACCAGTAGTGTTGAGCGATTAGTATCGACAAAGTTGAAATCGGCACGGTTTGTCTGTTGATCGCAGTTTTTCGTTCACGCGATAATTTAGGTTGAAAATCATGCGCAAATCTTATTAAATATCGCTCCATTTTCATCGCTTCATGTTTATCTTTGCGCGGCAGCAAAATCAGATTACAGAATTAGAGAAGGGTGATGCTGGGGTGTGCGCGTCATGAATGGGATGTGTCATGGTTGCAATTGGCTGGAAAAAATCACATGACCTGTTCTACATAGACACAGGCCCTTCCTGTTCATGATCAGTGTGTGACTGTTGTCTCATAGCAAGCAGGACGTGTGCTTGTCTCTGTCAAAACAGCTCTGCAAAACTGTTCTATTTGTTCACTCAGACATCTATGCTTTTAGCTTTTGTGAACATTAGAAATTTAGGTAGATACGAGATTTGCAGATTTTAGTTACTTTAGGCTGAGAATTTTAAAGGAGCATCTAGCGCTGTACAGACAGAGAGAGAGAGGAGGGGGGGCCGGGGGGCTGCAGGCGATATAAACACAGACAGCAGGACACGGCTCTTTTAAAGGAGAGTGTGATATTGTGCAGCCCTGACTGTGGTTAGAGTTTAGAACCTGCATTGCAAATGGGTTTGTAAGTAACACTTTTATGGCCAGTTTTTTGGTGAATTATAACCTGTATGTTGTGCTAGCCTGCACTTAAATTGATTACAGCAATTTTGTCGTCACCGCAGGTGTAAAAAATTAATTTGTGGGGATAGGTGCAAAACTCCATTTTATTTTCTGTATACATTTCAGATAGGTGTTTTTTCACTTTGGAGGCAGGCCTCTTTTTTCATAGATCCCTAACTTGCACTTAAAATTTGATTACAGCAATTTTGTGTTCACCTGCAGGTGATTCGATTGGGGCAAAAATTATACCATTTTATTATCCGTTATACATTTCAGTTAGGTGTTTTTTTCACTTTGGCGCAGGCAGCTTTGTTACTTAGAATCCACCTTGCATTAAATTTTAATACAGCTATTTTGTGTCACCGCAGATGTATTTGATAGGAGCAATAAATCCCTTTTTATTTACGTTATACATTTCAGATAGGTGTTCTTTTTTCACTTTGGCGCAGGCCAGCTTTGTCCCTAGAGCCACCTTTGCACTTAAATTTGAATATAGCAATTTTGTAGTCACCTAGGTGTATTTGATTAGGTGCCAAAACTCTACACCCCCACCTTTTATTATCACATATTACATTTCAGATAGGTGTTTTTTTTACAACCATTTGGCGGCAGGCCAGCATGTACATAGAGCACTTGGCACTTAAATTTGAAATACAGCAATTTTTTCGTCACCGCCAGGTTGTATTTGATAGGTGCAAAATTTACCTTTTTTTATCCGTATAACCATTTTAGATAGAGGTTTTTTTCACTTTGGCGCAGGCCAGCTTTGTCAATAGAGCCACTTTGCACTTAATTTTGAATACTGCATTTTTTTCGTCACCGCAGGTGTATTTGATAGGTGCAAAAAAATACCTTTTATTATCAGTAACATTTCAGATAGGTGTTTTTTTCACTTTGGCGCAGGCCAAGCTTTGTCATTAGAGCCACCCTTGCACTTAACAAATTGAATACAGCAATTTTGTATAGTCACCGCAAGTGTATTTGATAGGTGCAAAAATCCACTTTTATTATCACGTATACATTTTCAGAATAGGTGTTTTTTCATTTTGGGCAGGGCCAGCATTTGTCCATAGAGCCACCTTGCACTTAAATTTGAATTAGCAATTTTGTCGTCAAAGCAGTGTATTCGTAGAATAGGTGCAAAAGAATACCTTTTTATTATCCGTATACATTTCAGGATAGGTGTTTTTTTCACTTTGGCGGCTAGGACAGCTTTTGTTCATATGAGCCACCTTCGCACTTAAATTTGAATACAGTAATTTTGTCGTTTCATCGCAGCTGTTTTGTGATAGGTGCTAAAAACTCCACTTTTTTATCCGAATACATTTCTGGATAAGGTGTTTTTTTCACTTTGGCACAGGCCAGGTTTGTCCATGGAGCCACCTTGCACGTAAATTTGAATACAGCAATTTTTTCGTCACCGCAGGTGTATTCGAGAGGTGCAAACAATACCTTTTATTATCCGTTACATTTTCAGATAGGTGTTTTTTTTCCACTTTGGCGCAGGCCCAGCTTTGTCCATGGAGCCCACCAAGCACGTAAATTTGAATACAGCATTATGTAGTAACCGCAGTGTTTGATAGGTGCAAAAATCCACTTTTACTTTTTCCGTATACCATTTCAGTTTGTGTTTTTTCATTTGGCGCAGGCCAGCCAGCTTTGTTCATAGATACCACCTTGCAATGTAAAATTTGAATACAGCATGTTGTCGTCACAGCAGGGTGTATTTGATGGAGTGCAAACTAAAATACCTTGTGATTAATCGTTTATATACATTTCAGATAGGTGTTTTTCTTTCACTTTGGCGCAGGCCAGCTTTGTCCATAGAGCCAATTGCACTAAATTTGAATTACAGCAATTTTTTTCTGCACCGCAGGGTATTTGATAGGTGCAAAATATAACACCTTTTATTATCCGTTTTATACATTTCTGTTGATGTTTTTTTCCCTTTGGCGTAGGCCAGCTTGGTCCATAGAGCCACTATGCACTTAAATTTGAATACAGCAATTTTTTCGTCAACGCAGGTGTATTTGATAGGTGCAAAATATACCTTTTATTATCCGTATAACATTTCAAGCTTAGATGTTTTTTTCAATTGGTCAAAGGGCCAGCTTTGTCATTTAGAGCCACCTTGCACTTATAATTGATATACTGCAAGTTTGTAGTCACGCAGGGTGTATTTGATAGGTGCAAAAAAACACTATAATTATCAGTATACATTTCAGATAGGTGTTTTTTTCACTTTGGCGCAGCCAGACTTTGTCCATAGAGCTCCTTGCAATTAAATTTGGAATATAGGAATTTTTGTCTGTCAACGCAGGTGTATTAGATGGTGCAAAAAACAAAAAATACCTTTTATTATCCGTTATACATTTCAGATAGGTCGTTTTTTTTTTCACTTTTGGCGCAGGCCATCTTTGTTTCATAGATCCACCTTGATCATTAATATTTGATTTCAGCAATTTTGTCTTCACCGCAGCTTTTTTGATAGGTGCAAAAACTCCATCTTCTATTATCCGTATACATTTTCAGATATGGTGTTTTTTTCACTTTGGCACAGGCCAGCTTTGTCCATGGGCCACCTTGCACGTAAAATTTGAATACAGCAATTTTTTTCGTCACCGCAAGGTGTGTTCGAGAGGTGCAGTAAAAAAAATATCCTTTTATTATCCGCATACATTTTATGATAGGTGTTTTTTTCACTTTGGCGCAGGCCTGCTTTGGTCCATGGAGCCACCTTGCACGTAAATTTGAATACAGCAATTTACTGTAGTCACGATGCTGTATTGATAGTGTGCAAAAATCCACACCCTTGTTATTATCCGAATACATTTCAGATTAAGATGTTTTTTTTTCACTTTGGGCAGGCCAGCTTTGTTCTAGATCCACCTGTGCAACTTAAATTTGAAATACCAGGGCATATGTTGTCGTCACCGAAGGTGTATTTGATAGGTGCAAAAAATACCTTTTATTATAAGTATACATTTAAGACAGGTGTTTTTTTAAACTTTGGCACAGGCCAGCTTTGTCCTAGAGCCACTTTGCACTTAAATTTGAATTACAGCAATTTTTTCGTACCGCAGGTGTATTTGATTAGGTGCAAAATATACCTTTTATTATCAGTTTACATTCAGTATAGGTGTTTTTTTCACTTTGGCGCAGGCCCAGCTTAGTCCATAGAGCCACCTGGCACTTAAAATTGACTACAGACAATTTTGTAGTCAACGCAGGGGTTTTGATAGGTGCAAAATTTACACTTTTATTATCAAGTATAACATTTCAGATAGGTGTTTTTTTCACACTTTGGCGTAGGCCTGCTTTGTTCATTGAATCACCTTGCACTTAAATTTGAAATCTCAGCAATGTTGTCGTCCACCGCAGGTGTATTTGATAGGTGCAAAACAATACCTTTTATTTATCCGTATACATTTCAGTTAGGTGTTTTTTTTTCACTTTGGCGCAGGCCATGCTTGTCCATAATGCACACTTTGAACTTATATTTGAATACAGCAATTTTTTCGTCACCGCAGCGAGGTGTATTTGATAGGTGCACAAATATACCTTTTATTGATCGTTTTATACATTTCCGTTAGTTGTTTTTTTCACTTTGGCGCAGGCCAGCTTTGTCCATAGAGCCACTTTGCATTAAAATTTGAATACAGCAATTTTTTTGTCACCGAGGTGTATTTGATAGGGTGCAAAAAATACCTTTTATTAATCCGTTATAATTTCTGATAGATGTTTTTTTTCACTTTGGCGCAGGCCAGCTTTGGTCACATAGAGCACCTTGCCACTTAAAATGAATACAGCAATTTTGTAGTCATCGACAGGTGTATTTGTAATAGTTGCAAAAATCCATTTATATTATCCGTTTTCTTTTCAGATAGGATGTTTGTTTTTGTTTTTTGTGGTTTGTGTTACGTTTTTTTTTCTATTTGGAGCAGGCCAGCTTATGTCCATAAGAGCACTCCTTGCACTTAAATTTGAATATAGCTATTTTTTCGTCACCGCAGGTATATGTTTAGGTGCAATAAAAATAACTTTTTATCCCGTTATACATTTCCAGATAGAGTGTTTTTTTTCACTTTGGCGCAGGCCAAGCTTTGTCAATTAAAGCACTTTGCACTTAAATTTGAATACAGCAATTTTTTTCAGTCACCGCAGGTGTATTTGATAGGTGCAATATTACCTGTATATTTATCGTATACATTTCAGATAGATGTTTTTTTCACTTTGGCGAAGGCCAGCTTTGTCCATAGAGCCACTTTGCAACTTAAATTTTGAATAACAGCTAATTTTTTTGTCACCGTAGTGTATTTGATTGGTGCAAAAAATACCCTTTTATTATCCCGTATTCATATTAAGATGTGTGTTTTCACTTGGGCCCAGGCCAGCTTTGTCCATAGAGCAACCTTGCACTTAAAATTGAAATTCAGCAATTTTGTTAGTCACCGCAGGTGTATTTGATAGGTGCAATAATATCTACTTTTATTACCGTTTACATTTCAGATAGGTGTTTTTTCCTTTGGCGCAGGCACAGCTTTGTCCAAGCGCCACCTTGCACTTTAAATTTGATTTAGCAATTTTGTCGTTCACCGCAGGCTGATTTGATAGGTTGCAAAATAATACCTTTATTATCCGTATACATTCAGATAGGTGTTTTTTTCACTTTGGCGCAGGCCAGCTGTTGTTCATTGTTCTACCTTGCATTAAATTTGAATACAGCAATTTTTTCGTCACCGCAGCTGTCATTGATTGGTGCACACAAAAATACCTTTTTTATCGTATAACTTAGTTAGGTGTTTTTTACACTTTGGCGCAGGCCAGCTTTGTCCATAGAGCCACATTGCACTTAAATGTGTAGTATAGCAATTTGAAGTCACTGCTGGTTATTTGTAGGTGCAAAATCCTCTTTTTTTATCCGTATAACATTTTCAGATAGGTGTTTTTTTCACTTTGGCGGGGGGGGCGGGGGGGCCCAGGCCAGTTTTGTTCATAGATCCACCTTGACTTTAAATTTGAATACAGCAATTTTTTCGTTCACCGCAGGTGGATTGTAGGTGCAAAATATACCTTTTATTATCAGTATATCATTCAGATAGGTGTATTTTCACTTTGGCGCAGGGCCGCTTTGTCATTGCGAGCCAACCTTACACGTAAATTTGAAAACAGCATTATTTGTAGTCACCGCAGCTGTATTGATAGGTGAGAAAATACCTTGTATTATCCGTATACATTTCAGATAGGTGTTTTTTTCAAACTTTGGTTTTATTAGCGCAGCGCAGCTTTTGTCCATAGGAGCCACTTACACTTAAATTTGAATACAGCAATTTTGTCTGTCAACCGCAGGTGTATTTGATAGGTGCAAAACTCCACCTTTTATTATCTGTATACTTTCAGATAGGTGTTTTTTTTCAACTTTGGCGCAGGCCAGCTTTGTCCATAGAGCCACCTTCACTTAAATTTGAATACAGCAATTTTGTCGTCAACCGCAGGTGTACTTCGATAGGTGCAAAAAAAATACCTTTTATTATCCGTATACATTTCGATAGGTGTTTTTTTCACTTTTGCTCGCAGGCCAGCTTTGTTCATAGATACCACCTTGCACCTTAAAATTTGAATTCAGCAATTTTGTCGTCCAACTCGCGTATGGATAGGTGCCAATAAATACCTTTTTAAATCCGTTATACTTTTCAGATAGGGTATTTTTTTCACTTTTTGGCGCAGGCCCGCTTTGTCCATAGAGCCGCCATAAATTTGAATATAGCAATTTTTTAGTCACCGCAGGTGTATTTGATAGGTGCAAAACTCCAATTTATTATTTCTATACATTTCAGATATGGTGTTTCTTTTCACTTTGGCGCAGCCCACTTTTGTTCATTGATCCACCTTGCACTTAAATTTGTAATACATGCTATTTTTTCGTCCACGCAGGTTGTATTTGATAGGGCTGCTAAAAAAATCACCTTTTATTATCCGGTATACATTTCAGATAGGTGTATTTTTTCAACTTTGGGCGGCAGCTTTGTCCATAGAGCCACCTTGCACTTAAATTTGAATATTAGCAAATTTTGTCGTCAACGAGGTGTATGTTGGATAGGTGCAAAAAATACCTTTTATTATCCGTATAATTTCAGATAGGTGTTTTTGTTCACTTGGAGACAGGCCAGCTTTGTCATATATAAAGCCACTTTGAACTTAAATTTGAATACAGCATTTTTCAAGTCACAGACGGTGTATTTGATAGTGTGCAAAATATCTCCTTTTATGTTCCGTTACATTTCAGATAGATGCTTTTTTTTCACTTTGCGCAGGACTGATTTGTCCATAGAGCACTTTGCACTTAATTTGAAATACAGCATTTTTTTTTTGTCACCGAGGTGTATTTGATAGTGCAAAAAAAATACCTTTTTATTATCCGTATACATTTCAGATAGTGTTTTTTCACTTTGGCGCAGGCCGCTTTGATCCATAGAGCCCTTGCACTTTAAAATTGAATATCAGCAATTTTGGTAGTCACCGCAGTGTATTTGATAGGAGCAAAAATGCCACTTATATTATCCGTTAGACATTTCAGTAGGTGTTTTTTTTTCACTTTGCGCGGCAGGCCAGCTTTGTCCATAGAGCCACCTTGCACTAAATTTGAATTAGCATTTTTGCCGTCACCGCAGGTGTATTTGATAGGTGCAAAAAAAAATACCTTTTATTTTCCGTATAAATTTCAGATAGGTGGTTTTTTCACTTTTGGCGCAGGCCAGCTTTGTTCATTAAGATCTACCTTGCAACTTAAATTTGAATACCAGCAATTTTGGTTTGTCGTCACCGCAGCTGTATGATAGGTGCAAAAAATACCTTTTTATTTTCCGTATACTCTTAAGATAGGTTGTTTTTTTCACTTTGGCGCAGGCCAGGACGCTTTGTCATAGAGCCACCTTGACGTATAATTTGAATACAAGCATTTTTGAAGTCAATGCAGGTGTATTTGTTAGGTGCAACAACTCCAATTTTATTATCCGTTATACATTTTCAAGGATAGTGTTTTTTTCACTTTGGGCAGGCAGTTTTGTTCATAGATCCACCTTGTACTTAAATATTGAAATAATGCAATTTTTTTTTCGTCACCGCGGTGTATTTGATAGGTGCAAAATATACCTTTTATTATCCGTTTATATTACAGATAAGTGTTTTTTTTCACTTTGACGCAGGCCAGCTTATGTCATGGAGCCACCCTTACACACGTAAATTTGATGTACAGCAATTATGTTTTAGGTCACCGCAGCTGTATTGATAGTGCAGAAAATACATTTTATTATCAGTATACATTTCAGATATGGTGTTTTTTTTCACTTTGGCGCAGGCCAGCTTTGTTCATAGAGACACATTGCACTTAAAATTGAATGCAGCAATTTTGTAGTAACCGCAGGTGTATTTGATAGGTGCAAAAAATACCTTTTATTATCCGTATACATTTCAGATAGGTGTTTTTTTTCATTTTGGAGCAGGCCAGTTTTGTCCATAGAGCCACCTTGCACGTAAATTTGAATACAGCAATTTTGTAGTCACCGCAGTTGTATTTGATAGGTGCAAAACTCCACTTTTATTATCCGTATACATTTCAGATAGGTGTTTTTTTTCACTTTGGCGCAGGCCAGCTTTGTTCATAGAGCCACCTTGCACTTAAATTTGAATACAGCAAATGTGTAGTCACAGCAGGTGTATTTGATAGGTGCAAAAAATATCTTTTATTATCCGAATAGTTTTAAAATAGCTGTATTGCACATGGTGTGGACCTAGTTTTTTCAAATAGCCACGTTGTGCGACAATTCTGATAGAAAAATTTTCTATCAACTGTTGTCGTTTGTCATTGCTGCCAAAAACACAATTTCTCATCCGTGTAACTTCTGAATAGTTTTATTGGGCTCGTTGAATCTCAGTTTGGCGCAGATAGCGCACTTGTATGATAGTTTGTTGAAAACTATCAATTCCTAGTCCTACTGGGCATTTGTAAATCCCTGGGACTGAAGGAGGAACACTGTTGATTTTGTCTTACCGTTCTTCCACCAGACCGCATTTCACAGGTATTCAGTTTCTAATCCTAGTTGGCTGTAGGAAATTTGAGGGTTTTAAGAATAGCTGTGATTTGCTGTCTTTTAATAAGAGACTTTCCAAAACTCTTCCATACCTTCTCAAATTTTTATCTTTCTGAACATGGAGCGAAATGCAGGTGGTAACCGAGCAAAGAGTGGGGTAGGACATGGGGGTGGAAGTGTGAGAGAAGGTGCTCGTTCCAGTGCTGGTGACAACAAGCAAGCCAGTGGATCGTCGGTTGTAGGACCGTCAAGCTGTCATCGCTGGGTCAGGGCCCTGTGAATCTCAGTAATGAACAGCGTCGCCAATCTGTTCTTTAGTGCAACCTGCATCCAGCAGTCTTACCTCCTCGTCCTCCCAGTCATGCCACAAATGTCGTCATCAGCATCATCAGCATCCGTCCAACGTGAAGCGAAAGCAGCCCAAATGTCAACTCGTGTACCCACCACTGTGGATAATCCATTTTCTGAAGACCTCTTTGATGACAAAATGCGGTTGGGGTCAGAAGGCATGTTAAAAGATCAAGAGGCCAAGGAGGATGATTTTGTCTGCTCTGACGCTCAGTTGCTGATGCCATCAGAGGAGGAGAAGGAAGCCGGTCAATCGGCAAAAATCCCGGGCGGTCGGCAATGCCTTGCAGTGCCTCTTGCTCGTAGCCCGCAGCTCCTGGATCGAGAATGTCAGGACGACCAAGTCACCTGTATTGATGATGATTATGACGACATTGCGGATCCAATGTGGTCTTTTCAGCAGAATTTGCTTGCGAGCGCTTCATCACTGGACGAGGAGGAAGACGATGGGGTAGTGTCAGTACGGGTCCCGCCTCAAAAAGGGAGAGGGCGGTCGCAGAAGTCCGCTGATATGATTCCGCCAGCCACGGTCAGCGGAAACCCCGCTCCTTGCTTATCGCCGTCAAAAAGGTCCAGGACCTCTCAAGCCTGGGCCTTCTTTGAGCAAGCCTCTGATTCACCCAGCGATGTCATATGCCGCCTTTGCCATAAACGCATCAGTAGAGACAAGAATCTTAGATGTTAACCCAACCCCCCAACATGGCTAGTCACATGCAGCGAATGCATGAGTTGAAATGGAGGCAACACTTGGCCAAAAAAGGCCACACCGATGTCGGGCTTCCAACCACTGTCACACCCTCTGTCTCCGCCTCCTCCTCCTCTGCCACCACCAAGCGTTCCTCAGCTGCCCATGTCTCTCAGAGTCATGATCAGGGATCAGCCTCCGCTTCAGCCTCCACCGTCGCCCGAGTACCACCAGCTCCACCAGAGACCCATCCTACACCTTCTCCTTCCGCCAGTTTGACGACCTGCACACTGTAGAGTGGCAAGTCTAGCAGCCAGCCTTCTGTCTTCCAGGTTTGGGAGCAGAAGAAACACTTTAACCCAAACCATCCCAAAGCCAAAAGCCTGAATGTCGGCATTGCCAGGCTTTTGGCCTTAGAAATGTTGGCTCTCCGTCTGGTGGACACAGATTGGTTCCGCCACGTCAGGGCCCTTGCTTGCCCCCAATACCAGATGCCGAGCAGGCATTTCTTTGCCAGATATTCCGTCCCTGCCCTGGCCAGCCACGTGTCATCTAAAATTTCAAGCGCGTTGTCTGCATTTGTGTCCGGAAAAGTCCATCTGACCACCGACACATGGACTAGTAAGCACGGCCAAGGCCGCTATATCTCTGTGACAGCTCACTGGGTGAGCTGGGTGGATGTCTCTGGTGGTGACGGTGGCTCTCAGGCTCGGCGCACGCTCTTCAAAACCGCAGGGATGGTGCAGGGCTCTTTCCCCCAAGGTCCTCTGGTGGCATCACGTGCCCAGAGAAACCAGGCCGTCCACACACAGGTCAGGAGCTGTGGACGGCTCTCCGCAACGAGACCGAGCGCTGGCTGGGTGACAAGAACCTTGTGCCAGGCAAGGTGGTGTGCGATAACGGTCGAAATCTGCTGGCCGCCCTTAAGATCGGTAGGCTGGAGCACATCCCTTGCCTGGCACATGTCATGAACCTCGTCGTCCAGAAATTTCTAAAGTGCTACCCGGGTCTGGACTGCCTGCTGAGGAAGGCTCGAGGTCTGAGTTCGCACTTCCGCCGTTCGCACCCTGCTTCGTCCCGCCTGGCTGCGTTGCAGCGTCAGCTCAGCCTCCCCATCAACCGTCTCATTGTTGACGTGGCAACACGCTGGAATTCCACCCTCCACATGCTCCAGCGATTGTGGCAGCAGCGCAATGCCATTACGCAGTACGAAGTGACACATGGCCTGACAAGCAGCGGTGCGGACCTCGGGGTGTTGAGCCACCGAGAGTGGAGGCAGGTGAAAGAGCTCTGCACCATCCAGGTTTGAAGAAGCCACCAAAATGGTCAGCACGGACAATGCCCTTGTCAGCATGAGCATTGTGGTGATCTTAGTTCTGGAACGATCGTTGGACACTCTGAAACATCAGGTCCCGCCAGCGACGGAGGAGGAGACGGACACAGATGCGGACACGGAGCCTTTCTCTCCGTCGAATCCACAAGGCCCGACAGTTTCACAATTTTATCGGTCTTCATTAGGCAGTGGTTCGGGGTCCAGGGCTAGTGCAAGGCGGCGCATCAGCTCTCAGGGTGCATCATCTGAGGCAAGTCAGGGCTGTGTTGAAGCTGTGCCGGAGGAAGCGGAGGAGGTATTCCTAGACACCGACGTTACCGACGTCCCTGCCTTGGAAAGAGGTTGGCGCGAATTTGAGGCGGAGGAGGAAGATGAGGAAGATCAGTTTGCTAGTGCCCCTCGACCCAGAGGCTTGGGAAATCAAGGCTCCATCTCTCACATGAGTGCTTGGATGCTCCATTTCCTCCAACATGATCCTCACATTAAGGCCATCAAAATGAACAACAGTTACTGGGTGGCCACCCTCCTGGATCCCCGGTACATCTGTTTCGTCTGCTTCACGTTCTTCAAATGTCACGGTGGAACAATGTCAGCGACGTGACAGCAGTAGAGTGCCAAGTAGCCGCAGCGGCAGCAGCAGCAGCAGAAGGCAATGTGGCAGAAGCCTAATGGGTGACCTCTGACACACATAGACCAGCTTAATATCATGGTGCACGACTATCTGCGTCTCAACAACAATGTTTTTGGATGTGTTCCGGACCCAATCGACTTCTGGGTATCCAAAATGGATGAATAGCCCGAGCTCGCTCGCCACGCCATAGAGGTGTTGTCCTGCCCAGCAGCCAGCGTCATATCTGAGCGGACCTTCAGCACAGCTGGAGGAGTCATTACAGACATCGCATCCGGCTTTCCACAGATAATGTTGATCGTTTGACATTCATCAAGATTAATCAGGCAAGGATCTCTGATGATGTTGTGGCCCCAATTGCCGAGGTCACTGATTAGTTGCCGGTCTACTTCACATTCCTCTTCAAACAGAAATGGTCCTCTTGAAAAATGTCTTTTAAAATGATCATTTCTCTCTGCAATTTTTATTCTCTGTTCCCAAAAGATCATTTTGCTGGTTTGGTGGTGTGGAGACTGTAAAAGACACTAAGGTTTCATGACAACACCGTATTCTATTTAATAACTTTATCTTTATAATTTTTCGCATTTTCAATGGTTTTGAGGTCATGTTGCTGTGAGATACAGCTATAATCATGGTCCTTTGAAGCAGAAATGTGGCTTCTAAGGGGCATTTCTCCATCACAATTTTTAATAGTGGCCGAGAAGTCATATTTATAATTTTTGGGGTCATGTTGCTGTGAGATACAGCTATAATCATGGTCCTTTGGAACAGAAATGTGGCTTCTAAGTGGCATTTCTCCCTCACAATTTTTAACAGTGGCTGAGAAGTCATTTTTATAATTTTTTGGGGTCATGTTGCTGTGAGATACAGCTATAATCATGGTCCTTTGGAACAGAAATGTGGCTTCTAAGTGGCATTTCTCCCTCATAATTTTTAACATGTGGTGAGAAGTCATTTTTATAATTTTTTTGGGTCATGCTGCTTTGAAATGCAGCAGTACTACAGGTCCTTGTAACGGACGGGTAGTGGATCCGCTGGGCCACCGCAGGCAGGATGGACTTGCTGCGGCGGGAGTCTACCAGGTCGTTTCCACTGGCGGGACTTGCCTGCGGTGGGGCCAAGGGTAGACATAGTACAGATTCGTCAGGCAAGCTCGTAGTCGGGGACAGGCAGAAGGTCAGGACAGGCGGCTCTGGATCGTAAATGTGGGCAGGCAGAAGGTCAGGGCAGGCGGGAAGATACGTGGTCGATAAACGTAGGCAAGGGGTACGGTACACGGATAGACAAGACAAGGCTAGGAACGCTTTCTCCAGAGGTAAAACACACTAAGGATCTGGCGAGGGCCGGCAGGAAGGGGCCAGACAAAATAGGAGCAGTGCCCGGCAATACCCAATTACCGGCGCACTGCTCCTTTAAATTTCAATCAGCCGGGCCGCGCGCGCCCTAGGGGTGGAGCCACGCGCCGGGAGACTGGGACTGACTGAGCAGGAGCGCGGCCCGGTAAGTAGACGCCGGCGGGGACTGGGACAAGAGCGGACCCCGAACCCGACGTGCGGGACGGGGCTCCACTGGCAGCCGCAGCACGGACGCGCCTGCGACCCGGGACGGAGGTCGCAGGGGCGTCCGTGACAGTACCCCCCCTTGGGCCCCTCTCTCTTACTGGATCGAAGAAATCTCTGGATGAGATTCTGGTTCAGGATATTCTCCTCCGGCTCCCAAGACCTCTCTTCAGGACCAAACCCCTTCCAGTCTACCAGAAAGTACCGTTTCCCTCTAGTTGTCCTCACACACAGGATCTCCTTGACTTCAAAGACATTGGAAGCATCAGCTATGGGTGGAGGAGGGATAGACTTCAGAGAGAAACGGTTAAGGACCAGGGGTTTTAGTAGAGAGACGTGGAATGAGTTAGGAATTCTCATGGTGGGAGGGAGCCGGAGTTTGTAAGAAACCGGATTAATGCGAGTGATAACCTCGAAGGGTCCCAGGAAGCGGGGTCCCAATTTGTAGGAGGGCATCTTAAGACGGACATATCTGGCCGACAGCCACACCTTGTCACCTGGGGAGAAGACAGGAGGAGGACTTCTTCCTTTGTCGGCTTGGGTCTTCGTGCGCTCGGAAGCGCGGAGCAGAGATTGGCGGGTCTGGGACCAGATGGTCTTTATGTCCTGAACCAGTGCGTCCGCCGCAGGAACCTCGGAAGGAGATGCCAGAGGGAGAGGTGGGCGGGGATGCAGACCGTATACAATGTAGAAGGGAGAGACCCCTGCGGATTCTGAGTCTCGGGAGTTGTACGAGAACTCCGCCCATGGCAACAAGTTGGACCAATCGTCTTGGCGTGCTGAAACGAAGTGGCGTAGATAACCACCCAAGACCTGGTTTACTCTCTCCACCTGGCCATTCGTCTGAGGGTGGTAAGCAGACGAGAAGTCGAGCTTCACCTGGAGTTGGGAACACAGGGCACGCCAGAACTTGGAGACAAACTGGACTCCCCGATCCGAGACGATTTGCTGCGGGAGCCCATGCAGACGGAACACATGTTGGAAAAATAGCTCCGCCAGGCGGTTGGCCGATGGCAGGCCCGGCAGAGGGACAAAATGCGCCATCTTGGAGAACCGATCAGTAGTCACCCAAATGACGGTGTTGCCAGCCGAAGGAGGGAGATCGGTTATAAAGTCCATCGCAATGTTGGTCCAAGGTTGCGTCGGAATGGGTAGAGGGTGTAGTAGGCCTGCCGGCTTGTGACGGGGCGTCTTGTTGCGGGCACAGGAGTTACAGGCCTGAACGAAATCCTTGACATCCTTGACGAGCTCTGGCCACCAATAGAACCGGGATATCAAAAGGAACGTCTTTCGAGCGCCGGGATGACCGGCCACCAAAGAGCAATGGCCCCATTTCAGGATGCGTCTGCGGAGAGCAGGGCGTACGTAGGTCCTCCCTGGAGGAACCTTCCGGAGGTCAACTGGAGCAGCCGAGATAAGGCGTTCTGGGGGAATTATATGCTCTGGAGTAGACTCCTCACCCACCACGTCAGAAGCCCGGGAAAGGGCGTCCGCCTTGATGTTCTTCTCCGCGGGCCGGAAGTGAATCTGGTAGTCGAACCGGGAGAAGAAGAGCGACCACCTAGCCTGGCGTGGGTTAAGTCGCTGAGCCGTCTGGAGGTATTGAAGGTTTTTGTGGTCCGAATAGATGCAGATGGGATGGCGAGCCCCCTCCAATAGGTAGCGCCATTCTTCCAAAGCCATCTTGATGGCCAGCAACTCACGGTCGCCTATCGTGTAGTTCCTTTCGGCCGGGTAGAACGTCTTGGAAAAGAAACCACAAGTTACGGTCTTGCCCGTGGGCCCTTTTTGCGTAAGGATGGCTCCGACCCCCACGGACGAGGCATCCACTTCCAAGGTGAAGGGTTTCGCGGGATCCGGCCGCGAGAGGACAGATGCTGAGGTAAAGGCAGACTTGAGCTTTGCGAATGCCTCCTCAGCTTCGGAGGGCCAGCTGCGTGGGTTAGCGTGTTTCTTAGTGAGAGCCACTATCGGAGCCACTAGCGTAGAAAAGTGGGGAATAAATTGGCGATAATAGTTACAGAACCCCAAGAAACGCTGTATGGCACGCAAACCGACTGGGCGTGGCCACTGCAACACGGCTGACAGCTTTGCTGGATCCATCTGTAGGCCTCGATCAGAAATAATGTACCCCAGAAACGGAAGGCTGGTTTGGTGGAAGAGGCACTTCTCCAGCTTGGCATACAGGTGATTATCTCGGAGCCGCTTCAACACCTGACGGACATGACAATGGTGGGTCTCGAGGTCAGGCGAGTACACCAAAATATCATCCAGATAGACCACTACGCAGGTGTAGAGAAGATCCCTGAAAATGTCATTCACGAGCTCCTGGAAGACGGCAGGCGCATTACACAGTCCGAATGGCATTACCAGGTACTCGAAGTGGCCGTCCCTGGTGTTGAAGGCCGTCTTCCATTCATCGCCCTTGCGGATTCGGACCAAATTGTAGGCCCCTCTTAGATCCAACTTGGAGAAAACCCTTGCGCCCTGCAGACGATCAAATAACTCCAACACAACTCTCAGTGGCACACTAAAGACTAAGTAAAACCTCAAGGTATATAGGAATATTGGAAATGCATTACTGCTAAGGAAAATATGAAAAACCTGGGACTCTTAGTTTACAGTATTTGATCAAAGATTGTATTAAGCTCACCTCCCAAAGCGTCAAGGGGATCCCAGAGCAGGTGAGTCCCTACACTGAACATGTTACCTCACTAGGCGTCAATCCAGACTGCAACTTCAGGGAATGGTAGGAACTAGCAATTGGATTATCCTGCACTGGTTTAAAAGAGGCAGCTGAGTGCAGCAAGCCAATGAGATTGCCATTTCTCAAATAGACTACAAAACGTAATAAGGCTGTGCACATCTAAAATATACTTTGAAAAACGCAAGCATAGGTGCACACTGAAAAGGCAATAGCATACATCTAACACAAATATCAGTGGCACACTAAAGACTAAGTAAAACCTCAAGGTATATAGGAATATTGGAAATGCATTACTGCTAAGGAAAATATGAAAAACCTGTAAACTAAGAGTCCCAGGTTTTTCATATTTTCCTTAGCAGTCCGTGACAGTCCTATTCTAAAAAAAGTGGTTTTTAACAGACATTTGTTCTTCACAATTGTCAAAAGTGGCTCAAGGGTCATGTTTTGAATTTTTGGGCATTTTGCTGTGAATCAGCCTGATACTATCAGGGTTTTTTTTTATCCTATATTCTAAAAAAATGTGGTTACTAACAGACATTTGTTCTTCACAATTGTCAAAAGTGGCTTAATGGTCATGTTTTGAATTTTTGGGGGCCTAAAAAATGTGGTTTCTAACAGACATTTGTTCTTCACAATTGTCAAAAGTGGCTCATGGGTCATGTTTTGAATTTTTGGGGGCATTTTGCTGTGAAATGCAGCAATACTACAGGTCCTATTCTAAAAAATGTGGTTTCTAACAGACATTTGTTCTTCACAATTTTCAAACGTGGCTCAAGGGTCATGTTTTTAATTTTTGGTGGCATTTTGCTGTGAAATGCAGCTATACTACAGGTCCTATTCTAAAAAATGTGGTTTCTAACAGACATTTCTTCTTCACAATTGTCAAAAGTGGCTCAAGGTGATGGTGCTGTCAAAAACAGGAATAGGTAGGACACTGTTAATGGACACATATTGCAAAATGACTTGTTTTTGCAAGATCTTTAACAGAGCTAGCAATCCCTGTAGTGAGACAACTCATTTAATACAATTAAAAAAAAGAGAAACAAAGACGTGGTGGGATTCTATCCAATTTTAAAAATGTGTTTTCTAGAATTAAACTACTAAAAAACTGGCATGTACAAAATAGCTGATACAAATATTTATCTGAATTGTACAAGGGAGGTACAGGAAGACTTGAACGGATTTAGGTTACCCAGGACAGGTCTAGTCAATGTCCAGTTCAACTAAAATGGTGGTTCAAAGACTCCTTTTCCCAGCACTTTTTAATCTGTGGGTCAGACAGGTTTAATGGTTATAATGCGGTACAGGACAGATATAGTTAATGTCCAGTTCAACTAAAATGGTGGTTAAAAGACTCCTATTTCCGGCACTTTTTAAATCTGGGGGTCATGCAGGTTTGGGGCTCATGCTGTGGCCCAGGACAGGTATAGTCAATGTCCAGTTCAACTAAAATGGTGGTTCAAAGACTCCTTTTTCCAGCACTTTTTAATCTGTGGGTCAGACAGGTTTAATGGTCATACTGTGGTACAGAACAGGTATAGTCAATGTCCAGTTCAACTAAAATGGTGGTTGAAAGACTCCTTTTTCCGGCACTTTTTGAATCTGGGGGTCATGCAGGTTTGGGCTCATGCTGTGGCCCAGGACAGGCATAGTCAATATCCAGTTCAACTAAAATGGTGGTTCAAAGACTCCTTTTTCCAGCACTTTTGAATCTGGAGGTCATGCAGGTTTAGGGCTCATGCTGTGGCCCAGGACAGGCATAGTCAATGTCCAGTTCAACTAAAATGGTGGTTCAAAGACTCCTTTTTCCGGCACTTTTTAATCAGTAGGGAATTTTTTATACTAATAGAAAACCCTTTTAAAAATGTAAAAATAAATAACTTTGTTAAATTAAAATATGATAGAAATTGTAGGTCTGGTTCACATGTGCATCGAAGATTCCATTTGGAACCTCCATCGCAGATGTGCAAATGGATCTGTTTTACAATGGACACCAATGGCACCTGGACTCCATTGACTACAATGGGCCCATTAGGTTTCCGTCACCATGTCTGTTGTTTTCACAGCAAACATAACACATCTTGCTGCGCTATTTTTTCTGTAATTCCCGATGGAGGGTCTGAACAGAACCTTCAATGCTGATGTGAATCGGTTGTTGGATAGTGTCCCTAAGTGTGTTAGTTACTTTTCTTAAAATTTAGATGAAAAAACTCTTCTTATGGTCAAAAATGTAAATTGTTAACACATTTCTTCATGGCTTTCTTCATGTCTTTGTTCCTTAATGTATATATTATTGGATTTAAGGCTGGAGTAATAACGGTGAACAGAACAGCAGCAGCTCGGTCTTGATCTAAAGAGTCTTGTGTTGATGGTCGTAAATATGTAAAAATAGCTGTTCCATACAGCAAGAAGACAACAGTTAGATGAGCACTACAGGTGGAGAATGCACACTTTCGACCTTCAAGTGTCCGTATCTTTAGAACAAATTTGATAATGAAAACGTATGAGAGAAGAGTTAGTAATAAAGTTGTTGTGGCCAATGTTCCCGTGACCCTTGTAAGAAGTTTCAGATTAAGAGAAGTATCAGCACAAGCCAGCTTAAGCACTGGTTTAATATCACAGAAAAAATGCTTCACCAAATTTGGTCCACAAAATGGAAGCTTTGCTGCCATCACTGTATGTAACAGGGAATGGAAATATCCAGTAATCCAAGAGCAAAGTGCCAAACACCAACAAATTTTAACATTCATGATTACAGAATAGCGCAATGGATTTCCAATGGCGACATATCGATCATATGACATTGCTGTTAGTAGCATGACTTCTGTGCTTCCTAAAAAATGGAAGAAATGCATCTGGGAAATGCAGCCGGCAAAAGATATGGTTTTTTCCAAGGTCAAAAAGTCATGCAGCATCTTAGGGACAGGAACCGAAGAATAGCAGATATCTAGGAATGACAAATTCCATAAAAAGAAATACATGGGAGTATGGAGGCTTTTGTCTATAACAGTGATGACCATGATGGATATGTTGCCTATTAAATTGATAATGTAAAAAAATCAGGAAAAATATGAATAGAAACATTTCCAGGTTTATTTGATCAGTCAAGCCAAGCAAAATAAAGTTAGAGATGGAAGTGTAATTTGCCAAGTCCATTACAATATTCATACAGGATAATATGGGTGGAAAGAAACACCAAAGAAACTTATATTAAGAAATGTTACCAGTAGTATCACTGCACTTTTAACACTTGGGTTCGACCTTCTGAGTGTAGCGCTGTGGGTTTGGACCCACTGTGTCACTGCCCAAGATTGCACTGAAGGATCATGACTAAGTGACTATCTAGTCTTCACTAGAGCCTCTGATTGTGATGATAGGCTTGGGCCATTGGTATAGTAACCAGGTACCACTCCAGAGCAGTCCACGGGCTAGTAACAGCTGTCCAAGGGGTCAGAGACACTGGTGCAAGGCACCAGAGGAGGATGTGGTCAGGCAGTCTGGGGTCAGGGCAAGCAGCACAGGTTCTTGAAATGTAGCTGAGGTCAGGAGTGGAGAAAGTAAATAGGACGATGAGACAAGCTCGGGTCAGTAACGAAGGAAGCAGACAAACAGTAAAATAGCAACCAGGACTGGAGGCCACTGGCAAAGTTCAGTCAAAATCAAAGTTAGTAGAGAGGAGCTGCCTAATAAACCCACTTGCGGAGGGAGGTAGACTGAGGAAGCAAAACACAACCGGACATGGTGGGGTTAAATTCCTGCAGAGTCTGGCCGTGCCTCCCTATAGCTAGGTGGAACCAGAAAAACCAGCAGCAAGGTTTTTGCAGCAAGGAGAGACCAACAAGCTATTTAGATGGCTTGCCAGGAGGGATAGTTGCACTGTGAACACAATGAGTATATTGGCGTGTGCTGACTGTGCAAGTTGCTTGTGTGACACAATGACTTTATATTTCAGCTTCCTCTTTGGTTTCATCAGATTAAAATCAATAAAGTCTTTGTCATTTCAGAGGCTTATCTGTCAGGAAAAGGGTAGAAATATTATGTAGGTCATATTTCATTTGAAGTAATTATCATTTCAATTAACTATGTAAATTTTATAGAAACATCTCAGAAACTGTCACTTTACATCAACTGTAAGACTGAATACTGAAGGGGCTTAACTTTTCTTAGAGTGCTAACTGAGGTCATATAAGGCATTTGGCTCATAAAAAATTCACCAATAAGAACCAATGAGGCAGAGTGCCTCATCCTACACGTTCTAGAGTTGTCTTTGTCATCTCACCACCTGGAGCCCTTCCAATCACAACTTTTTACCTAATTCCAAAGTTAGTTGAAATAATAGTGTCCCTTTAACTTATTGCAATTTTTTATTTTTATCTAATGTGCCAACTCAGTACATCTCAGTACAACAAATCTTGACTTTATTAACAACAATTTGTTTTAACAATACTTGAATTATCTTCAAGTTTTTTGGAACATAGGCTTTAACATTGACATATCAAAATGAAGCAGTTGGTTTCTAGGGTTAAAAAATAAACCTGTTTAGAATCGGAATATTAAAATCTTTAAAAGCCGGCCAAAAATGAATTTTATTATAGCACAAAGGTACACATAAAAATATACAGCAACATTTTTTTTTTTTTTACAGATGTGCTATAAGGATCCTTCAGAGCACAGTTATATCAAGCAAGCAGTAATATTCATGAATATGCAATAGTACAAATAGAGTCACTGGACAAAGGGTATCCTCAACATTTATAAAGAGGTTTTTTTCTCTCCCAAAGATGACATGTTTAAAAACAAAAAATGGGAAATTTCTAAAGGAAAACATATTTGGGCCTTTTTGGGGGACCCATCTTTTTTCTTGAGATTCCCTTTCCCCGCAATGAAAAAACCCTACAAATGTAGAGACTGAAGGGGTTTTTAGGGGGGCTTTTTTATTCCAAAAAAATAAATCCAAATTCCCTTAGGGTGCTTTCACACATTTGCATTTTTGGTTGCGGGTTTTTAATTTCGTTTCCCAATTAAACTGCCTTTATTCCCAGCAAGCTTTTTTCATTATTTAAAACTGACTTCAAACACCAGAAAACGGGATCACTTACTTAAACCCCTTTTTCTGAACAATTTGGGGCAACTTAAAGAAGCGGGTTGGGTAATAAAGGCATTTTAAATTTGAGTGCAGTTAAAACTGCACCAAAACTGCGCTGGGGGAAAGCACCCTAAATGTTTTTTTTTTCTTGGATTTCCTACTTCCTTTAAATTTTATTAAACTTGGGGTTTAAAGTAATTTATTTTTTTTTTGCAAGTCTTGTTCCCCTTTTTACTTGAGATAAGGTGTTTGGGTTGATGCAACTTTTCTTTGGGGGAGAGGGGCAAATTTATGTAAATTTGGATCCCATTAAAAAAATTGGGTAAAATGTCCCATGAGTGTAGATTAAAGGGACCTTTTTTGCAATGAAAAGCACAATGGGATTGCAATTACTTCCAGTGTGGAATAACATCATTAGTATCAATTATTTTAATAACTAATATATCAAATATTTTTAAAAGGGAAAAAAATCCCAAACGAGAAAAACCTGGCTAATAGAGGTTAGGCCTTAAAATTGGCGAAATTTTTCAAAAAATTTGATTCGGGCACCGCCGAATTTTCCGACAAAAATAAATTCGGTGGGGGAATTACTTCGGCACGAATCGCTTAAAAAGCAACCAAAATTTTCCAGGTGCCCAGGGCCCCAAGCAGGGTGCTGTTTGAACGTTGTGCCCATTTTTCTTTTAAAAAGTCGAGGGGGCTTTGGGTTTTTCTTCATACAACGTTTGTTTTTTTATAGACAAGCAGATACTGCCGCCACTTTTTAGAACCCCTTCACTTAAAAAATTTCCCTGGGGACTTAGAGGGGGAAAACTGACCCAAAAAAATCAAACGGGAAAAGTAGCCTGGGTAAAGGTTTAGCCAGCGGGAAAACTGGAAAAAAAAAAGCTGGAGTCAGGTGGCAAAAATTAGGGGACGAAAATGTTGGGGTTTACGGCGGGAGCCACAGCAGCATGGGTCAGGCCCGTGGCAAAAATTTAACCCTTCTGGAGGGGGCAAAAACAGTATTTAAACCACAGAGGGGGCACAATGGGAAAAGTGGGGGAGGTCCACGACGCCAGCAGCATAGATCAGGCAGTGGACAATGAAATTCCCGGAGGCGGCCAAAAAAGTATTTAGGCCACAGAGTGGCACAATCCACAGTGTGGAAGGGCATGGCGGCAGCAGTATGAGGGCAGGCAGTGGCACAATGACATTTTTTTTGGGGGGTGGCCCAAAACCCGTTTTTAGGCCAAGAGTGGGACAATCAAAACAGTGTGGTGGGGCACGGCGGGCTAGAGTAAAAAGATCAGGCAGTGGGGGACAAAAAACCCTTCTGGAGGCGGCCAAAAAAAGTATTAAAGGGCCCCAAAAGTGGCACAATCAAAACAGTGTGGAGGTCACGGCGGGCCCGCAGTTTTGGGTAAGGGGAGTGGCACAATGACATTTTAGGGGCCCGGGAAACCGTATTAGGGCCCCAGAAGGGGACAAAAACACAAAGTGTGGAGGGCCCCCCGACAGCAGCAGTTTAAAATCAGGGAGTGGCAAAAAATGGGCATTCTGGAGGTGGGAAAACAGGAGGAAGCCACAGAAAGG
>JAODAL010054876.1:0-24342 GCA_025379985.1 Phyllomedusa bahiana | reverse complement strand
ATATATTTGCCCCCTGTACTTACTGTAGATATAAAACCCGTGAAAGTAGGTTATACCCCCCTTTGGTAGGTAAATATTCCCCTTTTGGGCAGGTATAAGTTTTATGTGTAGTAGCTTTATCCCCCTTGAGATAAAAATCACCCCAAAGCGTCAGTTCTTTACCGTTTTGATTAAAACATTTTAAAGCATTGGGACTCTTCACTTTGGAAATAGCAGCATGCAGCTCATTGTATGTGGTAGGTAGGTAGATATAACACCCCTGAAGGAACAGGTTGCCTCCTGTATATAAATATAGCCTCCCTATAGGTAGATATCGCTCCGCTGAAGATGGATATAATCCTCTGAGGGTAGATACAGCACCCTTGTAGATAGATACAGGCCCCTGAAGTTAGGTAGGCAGATGAATAAGCTAAAATAAAAATATACTCAACCCTCCCCTTTTCCGCTGAGCAGCTAGCTCGGGAGCTAAGTCGGCGTAAAAAATTGTTTTGAGAATTTCCCCTGCTCCGGTATTCCGGGCAAAACCCTAGACTGCTTCAAGCCCCTGAAAGTGACTTATTACGGGTTTATCCTTTTTAACCTTAATTGGGAAAACATCAAGCAAGACTTCCCTTTATTGTTTTTAAAAAAAGTTTAAAGCCTTAGGAGACTTCACTTTGGAAAAGCAGCACCAGCCATTGCATGTGCCTCGGGTATGCTGCTTTGAAAAAAGCTTTTTGCCCATGTATTAGCAATGAAGTCACAATATTTTATTTACAAATAAATTACTTATTTTATTTATGAATAAATGTAAAATGTTTAAAATATTTTATATATGTTTATATATGTATGTATAAAAAATAAATATTACATATATTTTTATATCTTTCATATTTATAGTTTTTTTATGCTTTACCTCATGAAGTACTATGATTTTTCATTTTGATGTAGGGCAAAAGAGAAATTACAGAAGGTTTTTCAATGAAAATCCCATCAGAAAACATATAGGAAAAGTTCATCAAATGCAACATCAGGATAATTAAAATTTTCAAAAAGGTCAAAAAGTTTAACCCTAGAAAAAAAGTGCTCATTGAGCACTGTACATATCATTGGGAGGGCAGGGATGGTAATGAACCACAATTAGTGTTCAGTTGATAATTCATGTATGGTTATTTTAAAATGGTCGTGCAGAGTTAGATGTCAACCGCCAGCCATTTTTTCCGGGCGCCCACCCAGAAAAACAGCTTTGGTGATGGGCCACTAACACAGAACAGCTCTCATTTTGACAGTCCTGACCAATTCATGTATTGTGTGGCTGGCTTTTAACTGGAACAAATTATGAAGTCAGGGTGCTTTCACGCGGTGCGTTTTCACTTGCAGTGTTGCACTATAATAAAATTGCCTTCATTGCCAGCAAACTCCTTTTAGCTATCTAAATTGTTTGGAAAGGTATTACAAGTGAGTAATCAATTATTGTGTTTAAAGTCTTGCGGATTATTAACACAGTTATTGACTGTTCACTTGTAACACCTTTCCAAAAAGTTTAGATAACTGAAAGAAGCTTGCTGGTAATAAAGGCAGTTTAATTGCAGTGCAATACTGCAAGTGAAACACCACACGAAAACTGCACCGTGTGAAGCACCTTAAGGGAATGTTCACATGACGAGTATTTCTAAGTGAATTCCACATGAATTCTGCCTTAAAATTCTTGCTAGAAAATAGATGTTGTAGTTCAAAGCAGTAGTTTTCAAAGCTGACGCACAGTCAATAAAACTCTGAATATGATCATTCTTTGGTTGTATTCCACACAGAAAATATGTGTTAATTTACTTTTAATGTCAATGGGATAGATCAAATTTATATTGTATGTGGATTTGAACATGGATTCAAAACCAATTGGATTGAATTGGACTCTCTCTGACTGTAAACCACCTGTAAAACCATATCCAAAAAACATGTCTAAATCCACATGCAACAAGCATGTTCTTGAGTAAAAAATACTGATTAAAAACGAGTTGGACATGGATTCCATGCTTAAATTTTACTTTGCTTACTGTACGTGTCTTAATAAGCCGGGTGTTTAAGAAGTACTCGTTGGCCTTCTAAATTGTAGGGAGACCAGCGACCGGCTGGCCCCACTCACTTTCATTATCAACGGCGCGTAAGCACCGCAAAGAAGTGAACAATCACTTCTCTCTCCCGGTGTACAATATGCGCGCATTGTACACCGGGGGAGACGGATATAATTAGAGATGTGCGAATTTCCCGAAATTCTGTTCGTTCACTTCGTCGAAATTCTCGGCAAAAAATAACTTCGTTCCGAATTACTTCGGGACGAATCACGTTAAAAACAGCTTTTTCCAGGCTGCACAGAGCCTGCAGGGTGCTGTAGAACGTTGTGCCATGCTTAAATATGCAGAGGGAGCTTGGTTTGGTCTTCATACAATGTTGTGTTTTAGTATGACACGCACATGACTGCCGCCGCTCTTAGAATCGCTTCACTATAAAATTCCCTGGGCACTTAAGAGGGCAAAACTGACCAAAAAAATGAAGCGGGAATGTTGCCTGATAAAGTCATGCCAGAGAAAGCTGGAAAAAAACAAGCTGAGAGCTCAGGTGGCAACATTAGTGACAGAGTGTGGAGGTGACGGCGCTAGCCACAGCAGCATGAGGTCAGACAGTGGCACAATGACATTCTGGAGGTGGCAAAAACATGAATAGGTCACAGAGTGGCACAATGACACAGTGTAGGTCACGGCAGCAGCCACGCAGCAGCATGAGGTCAGACAGTGGCACAATGACACAGTGTGTAGGTCACGGCATCAGCCACAGCAGCAGCATGAGGTCAGACAGTGGCACAATGATACAGTGTTTTAGGTCACAGCAGCAGCCACAGCAGCAGCCCTGAGGGCAGACAGTGGCACAATGACACAGTGTGTAGTCACGCACAGCCACAGCAGCAGCATGAGGTCAACAGTAGCACAATGACAAGTGTGTAGGTCACAGCAGCAGCCACACAGCAGCATGGGCACCAGTGGCAAAAATGCACAGTGGTAGGTCCGGCAGAGCCCAGGCAGCTGAGGTCGGCATGGCACAATCCCATTCGGAGGGGGCAAAAACGGGATGGGCCACGAGGGGGGGACAATGACCAGTGTGTGGGTCCAGCAGCACCCCACACAGCAGATGAGGTCAGACAGTGGCACAATGACACAGTGTGAGGTCAGGGCAGCACCCCCAAGAAACCCAGATGAGGTCAGACAGTGGCACAATGACACAGTGTGTAGGTCACGGCGCCCCAAATGAGGCAGGCAGTGGCACAATAAATTCTGGGGGGTGGCAAAAACGGGGTAGGCCAAGAGTGGGAAAATGCACAGTGTGTGGGCCCGGGCAGCAGCCACGGAGCAGATGAGGTCAGCAGGGGAAACAATACATTCGGGAGGTGAAAAAAACAAGTAGGCCACAGAGGGGGACATGACACAGTATGTAGGTCAGGGCGCAGCACAGGACAGCTGAGGAGACAGTGGAAAATGCACAGGGTTAGGTCACGGCAGAGCAGCATGGGTCAGGCAGTGGACAATCACATTCTGGAGGTGGCAAAAACGGAGTAGGCCACAGAGGGGGACAATGAACAGTGGTAGGTCACAGCAGCACCACCGCAGCATGAGGTCGAAGGGGCACAAGAACTGTGTGTGGGTCAGGGCAGCAGCCACAGCAGCAGCATGGGGTCAGACAGTGGACAATGACACAGTGTGTGGGTCACGGCACGCAGCATGGGGTCGGGAGGGGCCAAGACATTTGGAGGGGGAAAAAAACAGGAGTGGTCACAGATGGGACAATGACACAGTGTGTAGGTCATGGCAGCAGCCACAGGAGAAAAGCATGAGTAGACGGGAAAATCACATTCTGGGGTGGAAAAACAGGAGTGGGGCCACGAGGGGACAAGACACAGTATGTAGGTCCCGGCAGCACCACGGGAGCAGCATGAGGCAGACGGGGCCAAAATGACACATTGTAGGTCACGGCAGCAGCAATGAGGTCAGGCAGGGGCACAATGAATTCTGGGGGTGGCAAAACGGATGGGCCACAGAGTGGGAAATGCACAGGGGTTGGGTCACAGGCAGCCACAGCAGCACATGAGGTCAGCAGTGGCACAATCACATTCTGGAGGTGGCAAAAACAGGAGTAGGACCAGATGGGAAAAGACCAGGTGGAGGTCAGGGAGCAGCCACAGCAGCGCATGGGGTCAGACATGGAAATGACACAGTGTGGAGGTGGGTGGCAATACAGCCCCGGGTTTAAGATGGTTTTTTGGGCAGATGGAGAAACTGTCAGCAGATGTGGGCATCAGGTGGGGTGGCGGCATCAGAATATGGCTGGGGCGGGAAGTTTAAACCCAACTAATTTTCACATTTTTGGGTGAGGCTTTTCGGGGGCTGATGTATTGACCCCTAAGGCTTGGTGGTGGAAATCCTGGCCGTCCACGCCTGTTCATCTTGACAAAGGTCCGTGTTTCACTTTTTCCCGTAGACAAGGGGGTTCCCCTTTGGGGCAAACGATGGCCCCGCCCACTGAACCCCCGCTTGATGCCACACTACGGGCCGGGCAGGACGTTCTCCATCAACTCGGAAGTGCGCCACACATCCATTTGGGCTCCCCTTAGCCCCAGGGGATCTTCTAAGGGGGTGGCGATGCTGTCCAAGTAGGCCACCCCTGTTGGTTCAGGGACTGCTCCAGGTCCTGTGGCGGGGCGACTCCCCTCCTCACTAGGCGGGTGAAGGAAGCGTCATCGTGACTCCAGACTTGGGTTTGCGATGGAGCTGGTATGCTCCTACCCCCCCACCTTCCCCCAACCCGCGGCAGTGTACGGACGCGAGGAACCCCCCGGGGTCAGACCTTTCGGGAGGGAGATCCCGCACTAGGCAGCGCCAACTGATTAGGGTTTTCCCTATAGTATTTGAGTTTGCCCCCCTCTCAATAGCGGAAAAAAAGGCTCCATTTGGCCCGGGTAGCGGGGGTCCAATGGGTGGAGAGCCAAAGTCACCTCTCCCGGATGCTGACTACCCGGTTTTTACTAGCAGGCAAATAAGCATGCTGCGGGCCCATCTCACAATGACTCGGGGGCCCCCTGCCCCCATTTCCACTGTATACTCCCCATGGTGCTTGGGGGTCATCTGCCTGTCCCCTCATCTCCATCCACCTCCCCCACTGCTCCTGCCCTCCTCTCTTTCACCTGGGAAAAATTTCACTAATTTCAAAACAATGCTTTGCTCCAATTCCCCCTCCCCCTCCTCCATTTCAGTCCCCCCGGGACTCATGGGCCCACGAGATGTATCGCCAGGTTCCTGCCCCCCTCCGACAGTTTTTTAGCATCTGTTCCGGACATAAGCAGTGGAATGACGTTATTCATCCCTTTGCCTGGGATGAAAAATTTAACGTGCCCCTCGAATGGCCTCAACAAACGGAGGTGTACGCATGAGTGCCACGGTGACAAAAAGTTACCGGGGGAGTTTTTGTCTGCCTGGATCATCAAAAAATGTTAATGGCCTTTCTCTGTTTATAGTCGTCCAAAGTGCAGGGGAATTCCAATGGGGGAAAACTTCGCTATCAATGTTTGGGGGAGGCCCCGTTCTGCCGCTGCAACTCGAGGAGGGTGTTCCTGGTTTTTGACGAAGGGATAAAGTGCATGCCAGTTTTGGCCATTTCAGAATGTTCTGAAATCGGTGGAAGACTTCAGGAACCTTTTCACAACCAGATTAAACACGTGCCCCATGCGGGCGCATTGACCACCCCTCCTCGGTGGCGCGGCACCTGTTCCTCCCATTGTCCGCAACATGGTTCCGATTTGCAGTTGGCGAGGAGAAAGCCACACATCGATTTCTTGCTGCTGACGGGGAAGCGTTCCTCCCCTGTGTGATTTCTTTCGCCGAGGCAAGCCGGGTGTGAACTGGGGACACCCGCTGTGCCAACACATGTGGTATGATGGAGCAGTACTTGGGGGGCTAGATGGTGGTGGGGGGGAAGGAGGAGGAGGGGGCATTGGCGCAGGAGCAGCATTTGACAACGTGGGGAAAAGCCCTTCCCCTGTCCAAGTTTTTGGTGGCCCTGGCGGAAGCACATTCACCAGTGGGCCGTAAAGGGACAGTACTTCCCCTGACCGGTTCATCTCCGACGCCCGAGCGCCGTCACTTGGAACAAACCGTAACTTAAGGCTGGCCCACTTCTGTTCTACATATTATGAAGTGGGGTATCCCTTTTTGGAAAAAAAATTCGGTTGGAAAATCTCCTTGGGCTCGGCACAAGCATTAGTTCTTGAACGGGAGGTTCCCCCTTTTGGGAAAGGGGGGGACTGCAGTACCAAAAACTTGGACAGGAGCCGGTCAGCTGTGCCCTTAAGATGGTTGGACGTCGTTGTTCTTTGCAATCGCCCCCCCTGAAAGACGCTGGAGGAGGAGCAGGAGCATCTGGATTCAAAGGATGATGTCAAAGAGAAAAGCTCCCTTCTGCAAGGGGGTGGAGCCCTTGACTGGCTGAATGGCTGCGTACCACTGGGGGCGTGCTGTTTCTGTTGCTGCGGCGGCGGATGGACCACCACACTGAGCCAGTTTCTCCAGGCCCCCGGGTGGGGACGTGATGTGTTGAGCAGGGGCCCTGGTGCAACGTTAGCTCCCTGGGCCCCCCGCCTTTATTTGCTTTTCAGATTTTAAAATTCCCATATTCGGCTCCTCCGGTGTTTAGCAAAGAAAATGCCACACCGCCCGGGACGGATTTTACCGCCAATGTCCCCCTGAGTGAAATGCCCCGCTGCTCGCTGAGCCCCTGTGCCGCTACTTTCTTTGGGCCTGCGGGAAACGGGGTTTTTTTCCCCGTGGCCCCTTGGCTCCCGACCTCACATGCTGCTATCCTGCTGACTCACGGGCCACACAACCACTTGCTGGCTCGCTGCTGCCTGACGGCAATGACGCCCTCTTTCCCCACGATGATGAAGCCCTTGCCTCACCCGGCTCCCAAAATGCGGGCGGCTACATCATCATCTATTTGTGTTTCATCGTCACTGCGCCTTCAGCGGTCTTGGTATCGAGGTGATCCTCGCAAAATACCCCCCATGCCACTTTAAAAATCTATACTTTGCCGCCATGAAAAGCAGGGGTATTGGCCCCTTTTCCGCTGCCAAGTTGCTGCTGACTGCCCCCCCCAAATTGTTTATCCCCGTTTAGTGGCCTGACCCCGCCACATAGTAGTCTCTTGTGAGGGGAAACCCGGGTGGGACAGAGGCGGGTTGAGGACAGGTGGGGCCGCTGCCAGCTTCCCGGGGCCCTGCCAAATAAGGGTTGTTTGACTTTTTCCCCCGCTCTTGGGGTGGATTGTCAGATGTCATCTGGGAGGAAGTGGGTGACCCAGTCAACCAATCAAAAACCATGGGTTGCTGAACAAAAACAGGCCCCTAGATGACGCGGCGGGGGGCCTCACCCAGTACCCCCCCTCGCGTCCCTTGCTGTCTGCGACCCGGGCCTGGGAAAGTTTGTGCCTTGCCACTCGCAGGTGAAGAGCCCGCCCCCTCCTGTCTGCATACTGTTTTTTTCTATAATGTACAGACATGTTTTTTTAAGATATTGATGTAAATACACATCGTATTTGACGCCAAAAAGAACCCCTAAAAAGCTTGGGTAACCCTAGATTTAAAAAATTTCGCTCCAAAATGGGGAGGAAAAATTACTTGTTGTGCCGTTTTAAAACTGTATTTTACTGAATATAAAAACACAAAAAAGGCTTAAATTTAACCCTTTGGATATGAATTATGCTACAGAATTTTTTTTGTGGGCGGGGAAAAAAAAAGTTTCTTTTACTAGTACAACTGCAGAACAAGCTTTAATTTAACCCCCGGATGTAAATTCGCAAAAAATTGAGCGCCCGAAACTATAGCTTTGTAGCATGTTCAATTGCCCGTTTTTTTACGTAACAACAAGAGAAAAAAAATTGTAATTAACCTTCGCTGTGAATTATTACAGGAAAATTTTATTTTTTGGCGGTGAAAAAACGGTTTCTTGGGGTCACAAAAACGCAGAAAAATGCTTAATTAACCCCCGGATGTAAAATTTCGCAAAAGAATTGAGCACCGGAAAATCTAGCTTTGTAGCGGTTCAATTGCTGTTTTCTACTACACAACAAGAAAAAAATTGTAATTAACCTTCGTTGTGAATTTTTGCTCAGGAAAATTGTATTTTTTGGCGGTGAAAAAGACGGGCCTATTTTTGTCACCAAAAAGCACAAAAACAACGCTTAAAATTTAAACCCCCGGGTGTAAATTGCGCAAAAGAATTGAGCAGCTAGAAACTAGTAGTTTTGTAGCGTGTTACAATTTCTGTTTTCTACGCTACACAACAAGAAAAAAATTGTAATTAACCTTCGCTTGTGAATTATGCTACAGGAAAATTTATTTTTTTGGGGGTGAAAAAGACGGGTTTTTTGGATTCCCACAGCGCAGAACAACGCTTAATTAACCCCTGGTGTAAATTGGCAAAGAATTGGGGCAGCCGGAAACTACTACTTTGTAGCGTGTTAAATTGGTGTTTTCTCGCTACACAACAAGAGAAAAAATTGAAAATTTAAACCCTTTGCTTGTAATTTTCACAGGAAAATTTTTTTTTTGGCGGGAAAAAGACGGGCTATTTTTTGTCACCCAGCAGAAAAACAAGCTTAATTAACCCTGGGTATAAATTGGCAAAAGAATTTACGCCAAAAATGAAGTGGTATTTTTTTTATAAAAACGTGTTTCTTTTAAATAATCAAACAGGAACTGGCTTAGATGCCCCTTGAATATTCAATGTGCTGTGAGCGATAGCATTAAAATGTTTTTGCAGCTGCAGTGGACCACACTGGGCTTCAGATCCAATACCCCAAAAAAAAGAAAAAAGAACTTAAAAGAACAGCTTGAGCAACTGGGAAAACCCCACAAAAATCGCTGTATAAAAAAACATTCTTCAGTAAACCCCAAAAAGCCGCGGCAGCACCTTCCCCGATCGTAAGGGAACGGTATGAGCCCGCGTCCGCCTGGACTTATTGTGCGGGGGACGTCACAGAATCCCGCGGTCTTGATTGGCTTCATCCTGACATGCAAATGCACTTGCCCTTCTTCCTCCCCCCGATGCTTTGCCCCCATTAGCCCCCCCATGTGCTCGCCAGCCATTTTATCAAATTTAAAACAACTTCGTTCACCCGAAGTACCCCAAAAATTCACTTCGTTCCCGAAAACGAAAAAGGTTTTCCTGAAATTCTAAAAAGAATTCCACTTCGTTAGAACGATTCGCCCACTCTTGAAAATTCCCTAGTCTCACTGACAGCTATGAATTACTGTAATTGCAGGCTGAATTTCAGGTGTATTGAGTCACAAATAGGGGTCGAATGAACCCGCAATTTTTCCCGTTTAAACATACCCCTTTTAAAATTATGATCAGAGGCGTATCTTGAAGTGTACTTTGAAACATTATTTAGAAAAATCCTAACCCCATTGTTTCCTATGGGGATTTTACTCATGTAAACGGCTCAAGAATTTTTAGGGGCTTTAAAATTTTTTTAAGAAAAAATGTTCTAAAATACCATCCAAAAACTCTTGTTAAATACGCATTGAGTGAATGACGGTGCATATTTTACATTGGAGTCAGTGAGTGGTGTTTAGAACATATTTTGAAGTTTATTTTGGGGTGTATTTTGATGTGAAATTTGCCCCAAAATAAGCTTCAAAATAAGTTGTGTGAACATGCCCCTATACTGCAGGGGCAGTTGCAGTAAAAATGTATGGCCAGCTACAACCTTCCCCACAGGTTAATTTCCTTGGCCTGAGCAATAGTGTATTTTTAAAATTCTGATATGACTTTTTACATAATTAAGGTCTTAGTCATGAGTTTTAAAAATAAAGTTAATTTTCCAAATCTCTTTAATTTTTGAGACTAGAGAAAAAGCCAAGTGCGAGCCCAGGCTCACACATATCTATTATAATTCTGTATAGTCTGTTTGGCACACACACTATTTTAGTCAAGTAAATTAGTTCTGAACACAAATATTCCCAGATTTCATATATATTTTCAAGTTAATGATTTAAACATACTGGATTTTGTAGGTTTATTGGAAAATGGGCAAACTGGATGAACCATGTGGTTCTCATCTGCTGTCAGATCTTTAGTTTCTACGTCAGACTCTTACTTTTCACAGACACACGTTGCTGTGATTAAATGGAAAGTATGCATGTGGGTAAAGTGAGCTATCAGTTCTATGATCTGCCCATCCCTTGAACAGCCTGATCGCCCAGGTGCTGCTTTTGGGGTGGGAAAGCCATTAATGTCTCATTCACTGTTTAATAAAAAGGAAAATCCAAAATTTAAAAATATTGTAAACATGAATACCAAAAATATAAAAAATATGTAAAAATGACCAAGCCCGGCTGTTGGCCAGGACGTGGGCACCCTGTCTTCAGTTCAAAGACTCCCCTGCCTTCCATTCACTTAGTACGTAGACATGACGCGATCCTTGCGGGTATATGGAATCCATCTTCTGCCTACAGAAGCCCTTACATCGCCCCTTTTACCTTTCCCTCCTTGCTCCTCATTATGTCTACTCTTTTTCCCCCTCCCCCCCTTTTTTTTTTTTCTTCTCTTCTCCCTTCTCGTCATTGTTTGTATGTGAAGTATGTGTGAGGTGTCGTGGTTTTTGCCTGTTGGTTTGTTCGTGGCCCAGGCACTGTTCTTTTCTTGAAACTTTTTTTTTTGGGCCGTTAAATTTTCCCTTTTTACAGAGGCCGTGTAATTGTACCTTTCTGTTCTAGGTTTATGTATTAGACCCACTTTCCTTACCATTTTTGTCTGTTGTTCCTCTATAGCATTGAACATATTCATATTCATGACTGTGACTTTTTTTTTCTCTTTCCTTATCATTTTTGTTTCTAATGGAGATTGGAATGTCATGATAGTACTTCCTGTCAGTTTTTTCTTACAACCTGCTGTTATATTATATCTTTAACATTACTGTTGGTTTTATTTTGACATAAGCATGTTATACCTGCAAGCATTGTTATTTCACATTTATCTTGCCTTGTAATGATTTATATTTTATATTTTAAATAAACATCGCTGAATAGGAAAAAAAAATATGTAAAAATATTTTACAGATTACTGACAGTGATAAACTAAAACCTAAACTGATTTGTACACTAACATTTTTGCACCTACATATCCCAAAGGAGTCAAAATGATGCAATAATAACAACAGTGGTTGTCTATATAGAATTAAATTGCTGTGAAGGTCTTTAGGTAAAAGAAACCATCTGGTTGATTATCAAGGGTAGCAAACAATTATTGCTTGGATCAATATTGTGTATAAACAGTCAAATTACATTATTATGACTACTTCTTTCAACATTGGCAGCGTGAAACTCATGAAGGAGGTCACGTCATAAGTTGGCTTGGTGGGTTACAAGGCGTGTGGTAGGCTGTATGCCCACATATCCTTTGTGGCTGTCATGGGCGAAAGGGTCAATTTATCACAGTTGCAAAAAGGGATGGTTACTTGCCCTCAGGCCAAGGGTGGCAGTACTAGTGAAACTGCACAGTTCGTGAATTGTTCGCACGCTGTTGGGGTAAAAGTGTATCACGCATTGTCAAATGGCACATTGCGAATAAGTTGTAGAACCAATTGCCATTGATGTGAGAGTTGAACGTTGGTTCTGAAGGTACACAAGAGTGGACTGACATGACACAATGGAACCACCAAAGTAGAAAATTCTTACATTTTTACAGCAGTATCAGACAATCGGTTGCCTTCTCTAATGAGTTAAATTTTTTGCTTCTCAATGGACATTCGCATGTCAGGTGGGAAACATCAAAGAGCAAACACCCTGCAGTGATTGCCAGAAGAACACAACCTGTAGGTGGTAGTATTATGGTCTAGGGAATATCTTTGTGACATTTCCTGGCCCCACTCATCCATGTGGAAGGCACTCGAAACGTATATGAATATTAATTTTTCGTTGCAGATCCTGCAGCTGTGGGATACATTGCAGACAGCATATCTCCAGATACCTGCGACAAATTACCAGGACCTTATTGAGTAAATCTCAGCCTGTTTATCTGCTTTGCATGATACACACAGTGGTTACTCTGGATATTAGCTGGTTTACTATATACAGTTGAAACCAACTGTATAAAACCAACTGTATAAAAAGACACATATGCATGTTTTTCTCACTATCTGACATGAAATCAGAATAAACCTTACCTGTTTTAGGTCAATTAGGATTACAAAAATTATTTATATTTGCCAAATGACAGAATAATGAGCAAGAGAGAATTTTTAAGGCATTTTTATTACTCTCTGCAAAGTCAAAACTTTACATACACTAAGATTACTATGCCTTTAACCCCTTCAGGACCCGTTTTTTTTTTTTTTGTGACACGTTCGTTTTTCCCTCCTCACCTTCTGAAAGCCATAACTTTTTTATTTTTCCACCTACATAGACACATGAGGGCTTTTATTTTGCGGGACAAGATGTACTTTCTAATGGTGTTATTCACTATACTATAGAATATACTGGGAAACCGCAAAAAAATTCCAAGTGGGACAAATTTTGAAAAAAAAAGTATTTTCGCCATGTTTCTGGGTAATTTTATTTTACGGCGTTCAATCTTCAGTAAATATAATGTGTTATCTGTATTCTACAGGTTGTTACGCATCCGGCAATACCAAACATGTCTGGTTTCCATTATGTTTTGGTACCGTAAAAAAAAATTCCAAACATTTTCTATTTTTGTCATTTGCGCCGCGGCGCCAGTTTGTGCGACAAATAACTTTTTTGTACTATCACCTACGAAGTGCATTTTTTGCGGGCTGAAGTGTACTTTTTATCGCTAGTAGTTTGGAATGCATGCGACTTTTTTGATCATTTTTATTCCATTTTTTGAGTGATGTAAAATGACCAAAAAACGCAATTTTGGCGTTTGGAATTTTTTTTCTTCTACGGTGTTCAGCGTATGGGATAAATGATGTTATATTTTTATAGATCGGACTTTTTCGGACGCGGCGATACCAAATATGTGTAACTTTTTTATTATTTTAATGATTTTATTTGTAAAATGGGGAGAGGGGGGTGATTTGAACTTTTAATACTTTTTTTTTTCGTACTTTAAAACTTTTTTTTTACTGTAACATTTAGTCACCCTATGGTGCTTGACCACTAGGGGGCGCAATTGTTAATACAACCTAATGCATTGCATTAGGGTGTACAAAGACGGACGGAAGTGGGGCAAACCGGCCAGGGTAAGTGACGGGAGCCTTCACAAGGCTCCCCACCACCATGCCCGGTCATCGGATCGGCGCAGCATAGCTGCGTTGGTGCCGATGACCGTACCGATCGGTGCGCGGCACCGATCGGCGTTCATTCAGACGCCGCGGCCATCTTTGGCGCGGTGTCTGATGGGTAAAACAGCGCCAGCGGGCGGAGCCACCCGCCGGCGCTGTTACTGCCGGGTGTTAACGGCGATTTGCCGCTAACACCCGCGGCTGTGCGGGGCGGTCGCGGAGCGATCCCCCTGCAAAGCCCCTTAGCGGCCCTGGGACTTACTCATACGCCCAGGGTCGTGAAGGGGTTAAACAGTTTGGGCAACCCATATTATGATGTCATGTCTTTGAAAGCTTCTGATTTTTTGGCAACATCTGAGTTAATTAGATACACACTTGTGGATGTATTTTAAATCACACCAGAAACATACTGCTTCTGTGTGTAACATCATGGAAAAGTCAAAAGAAATCAGCCAAGATATCAGGAAAAGAATTGTAGACTTGCACAAGTCTGAATCATCCTTAAGTGCAATTTCCAGATACCTGAAGGTGCCTCGTTCGTCACTACAAACAATTATACGCAAGTACAAGCAAGATGGGAATGTCCAGCCATCATACTGCTCAGGGAGGAGACGGGTTCTGTATTTCAGAGATGAATGTGCTTTGGTCTGACATGTGCATTAGCAGGTTTGTTGGAGGAGAATGAGGGAACAAGAGACATTGGTTCCTATAATGATCTTATTGTTAAGAGTAATCGAATGCCTCCTGCAAACCCTACACCTGAAATATTGATATTTTTTTGGATCTTGTTGAGAAAGATCTGGAGGCCTTAGAAAAAGAGAATCTAAGTGGGCAACTGGTTGGAAGGAGAAATCTTAACTCAGGTGAGATAAGAGCCTTACTTATGTTAGAACAGAACACAAGCATTTTGATAAAACCGTCCGATAAGGGTGGTAACCCGGTTATTATGCATCAGGAACAATATGTAAAAATGTGTCAAGACCTTCTGGACAACAGAGATAATTATGTGATTCTCAAAAGAAATCGTACGGAGGTGTACTTGAAGGAATTGGAAGGATATGTAATAAAGGCCCTGGATATGGGCCTCATATCTAAAAATGAGTCTGTTTCTTCTTCCTAAAAACCCTCAAATTGCAACCTTCTATTCTTTACCCAAGGTTCATAAGGGCCTTAATCCTCTGACAGGACGTCCTATTGTTTCTGCGATAGATTCCCTCACTCAAAATGTTGGGATCTACTTAGACAAGGTTCTTAGGGATTTTGTGATCTCTTACATCAGGGATAGCTCTGACCTCCTGAGGAGATTGGAGGGCATAAGTATAAAGTTTGATGTTAAATTAGCGTCCATAGATGTGGAGGCTTTGTACAGTAGTATTCATCATGAGTTGGGCTTAAAAGCCACTGAATATTTTTTAAGAACAAGAGAGACGCAACAGAGGAATCACAACATTTTTGTGTTTAAACTACTTGAGTTTGCTTTGACCCATAACTTCTTCCTCTTCGGACCCAGGCTCTACCACCAGCTCAGGGGCACAGCAATGGGGAGCCATTGCGCTCTCACATATGCTAATTTGTTCCTTGGCTGGTGGGAGGAGACTTTGATGTTCGAAGAGGGGAAGAATAATTTTTTTTATAATATATACTATTCTGGGGACGTTATATAGATGATGTTCTGATATTGTGGCAAGGGTCTAGGGAGCTCTTTAATGAATTTGTTACATCTTTAAAGGATAATCAAATAGGCCTACATTTTACAAGTGAGATTGATGAGAAAGAACTTTCTTTTTTCGATCTAGAGATATGGAAGGATCCTTTGGCTCAATTACAAACTGTTACATATAGGAAACCGACAGCTACTAATAATCTGTTAAGATGGGTGAGATCCCAAGGGTGCCATATTTGAGATTGCGTAGAAATTGTTCATAGATTGAGGAGTTCTAAAGACAATCAAGAGAACTCCAGAGTAGATTTGTTGAAAGGGGATGTCACGTACACACTCACCAGCACGTGACTGGGGGCCACTGCAATGGGGTAGAGTTATTTCCACCTGCGCTCACCTCTCACTCAGGTAGCGAATCAAGCATAAATCGTACCACAAGACAGCTCCAGCACCCCAAAAATACACGCTGCCACCACCTTCCTTCAATAATCAAAAAGGAATCAGCCGGAAGGAATCTGATTCCTAACAGATATTCTAAAAACATGTAAAAAATGCTTACAGGTCAACTCACTGCTCTCTCAGCAGTTACCAAAGAAAAATACTCTCCTTCAAGGAAATGGATCCGTGCAACAACAAGAACTTACGAATTAAGGCTAACTTTAATTTTAAAATGATTTTCAGTGCTTACATAAACAGAATATTATAATGGCTATGGCATACACATCAATCAGTTATTAAAATAAAAAGGGAGAAAAGCAGAAGAATTCACACTTACAAGGTGGTTCAGACTCCAGATCCAAGGGGCATGGATGAAAGAAGAATGGGACACAGCTCAATCTGAAATTGAACCCCAGGCTATGAACACAGTTTAGTCTGTGGCTTGGTGCTTTATTCCGGTCCAGGTTTTCTCCCCCTCTCTCATATCTGCCTGCTGTGTTACTGGGTGACATTATGAGGTGGGGGCGTACACATGTTCAATGCCCTTCTTATGTTGTACAGTAAAATCATATTGCTGCAGTACAGGCCACTGAGCAGCTTCCATTGTGACGCCACTCTGTTGAGCCAGCTGAGCGGGTTATGGTCGGTGACCACCGTAAAGTTGCGTCCATATAGGTAAGGTTGTAGTTTCTTTAGGGCCCATACGATTGCCAAACACTCTTTCTCAATTGTAGCATAGGAGACCTCCCTTGGCAGGAGCTTCCTGCTCAGGTACAGAACTGGGTGCTCCTCCCCCTTTGGGTTCACCTGACTGAGGACCGCACCTAGTCCATAGGTGCTGGCGTCAGTTTGGACCACGAACCTACGGGAGAAGTCCGGAGCCTGGAGGACAGGTGAGCTGGCCAAGGCAGCCTTTAGTGCGGTAAGGGCCTGCTCACATTGGGGTGTCCAAGAGACAATTTGGGGAAGTTTTTTCTTGGTGAGGTCAGTTAGGGGCTTGGCCAGGGGACTGTAGTTTGGCACAAACTTCCTGTAGTAGCCAGCTGTACCTAGAAAGGACATCACCTGTTTTTTAGTTTTGGGAGTGGGCCAGGCTGTAATTGCCTCTGTCTTTTCCTTTTCAGGCCTTAGCATTCCACCCCCCACACGGTGTCCTAAATAGTGTACCTCGGCCATGGCTATCTGACACTTCCCTGGCTTAATGGTCAGACCTGCAGATTTGAGCCTCTCTAGGACTTGGGACAGATGTGTAAGGTGCTCCTCCCAGGAATTGCTAAAAATGGCTATATCATCCTAATATGCAACGGCGAACCCATCAAATCCCTCAAGCAGCTGATTGACCAGGCGCTGAAATCTGGCGGGGGCATTTTTCATACCGAAGGGCATAACTAAAAATTCATACAGCCCAAATGGGGTTATGAAGGCAGACCTTTCCTGGGCTTCCTTTGTCAGGGGGATCTGCCAATATCCCACCGCTGCCACCAATTTTTCACGTACACACTCACCAGCACGTGACTGGGGGCCACTGCAATGGGGTAGAGTTATTTCCCCTTGCGCTCACCTCTCACTCAGGTAGCGAATCAAGCATAAATCGCACCACAAGACAGCTCCAGCCCCCCAAAAATACACGCTGCCACCACCTTCCTTCAATAATCAAAAAGAGGAATCAGCCGGAAGGAATCTGATTCCTAACAGATATTCTAAAAACACGTAAAAAATGCTTACAGGTCAACTCACTGCTCTCTCAGCAGTTACCAAAGAAAAAGACACTCCTTCAAGGAAATGGATCCGTGCAACAACAAGAACTTACGAATTAAGGCTAACTTTAATTTTAAAATGATTTTCAGTGCTTACATAAACAGAATATAATAACAATGGCTATGGCATACACATCAATCAGTTATTAAAATAAAAAGGGAGAAAAGCAAAAGAATTCACACTTACAAGGTGTTTCAGCCTCCAGATCCAAGGGGCATGGATGAAAGAAGAATGGGACACAGC
Organism: Phyllomedusa bahiana; assembly: GCA_025379985.1. Taxonomy (NCBI): domain Eukaryota; kingdom Metazoa; phylum Chordata; class Amphibia; order Anura; family Hylidae; genus Phyllomedusa; species Phyllomedusa bahiana. The sequence goes on along the minus strand of JAODAL010054876.1, from coordinate 6,920 downwards.
TCAATCTGAAATTGAACCCCAGGCTATGAACACAGATTAGTCTCTGGCTTGGTGCTTTATACCTATCCAGGTTTTCTCCTCCTCTCTCATATCTGCCCACTCTTTTACTGGTTGACATTATGATGAGGGGGCGTACACATGATTGTCTGATGAGGGTTGTGGCGTACTATTGCCACGAGATGGCAATCACGGACTGCGCTTCTGCTGGGGTGCAGGTCAATTAAAGGGTTTTGTGGGGGAGGTCGAAGGTTATCATATATCCGGGGACAGCTGCATCTATAAAATGGGCCATTAAATTGCTTAAGACCCCTGTGATCTAAACATTTCAGTAATTAAACCGTCAAAAATGTTGGGGTGAGGATCTACAGACACAGGCTAGAAATTCCATTTCTCAGAGGGGGGGGGGGGGGTGAGAGGGGTTTCACAATCTGAGCAGCAGGATTTAAGGACAATCCAGAATACATTCAATTTTCAATGTGCTACATAACAGGGGATATCCAGTATCTGTATTGCAGTCTGCTTTTCATCATGCCTTGACTTGTAATAGAACGGAGTTATTGACATCAAGGATCAGAGACTGTGAAAAATCCAATGAGAAGTTCAGAATAATTGGGACTTATGATAATCTCTTTATGGAAGTGATTAAGATTCTTAGGAGACACTGGGATGTGCTGCAGTGTGATCTGGATTTGAAGGAGATCCTGGGGGATCGTCCTCTCATTACATATAGACGGGGACGTTCGCTTAGGGACAGGTTAGTCCATAGTCATTATACTTCTCCAAAAAGAACAGGGACTTGGCTGGATTGTAAGCCAATTGGGATGATTAGATGCAGTAAATGCATTTACTGCCCCTATGTGGCTCAATCAAAATATTTTAAGAGCACAGTAACTGGCAAAGAGTTTCGAATTCATGACTTTATGAATTTTGATTCTGAAGGAATGGTGTATCTCATTACAAGTGACTGTGGTCTCGAATATGTGGGAAAGACCTTGAGACCCTTGAAGAAGAGATTTGGTGAGCTCTTGGGAGATATCAGAAGCAGACGTGATACCCCTTTGGCCCAACATATATGGTTAAAAAATAAGGGGGTTTTCTCTGAGATTAGGGTCTTGGCGACTGAAAAAATCCATCAATCACTGAGAAAGGGTGATTTGGACAAAAAATTATTGAAAAAAAAACCTGAATGGACCTTTAGATTGGAAAAGGTCCAACCTAAGGGACTAAATGAAATATTATATTTTGGATGTTTTTTGTAGTTCCTCTGTCCCTCTGGATAGGGTTGTGTTGACCTCCTGGGTGTATAGGAACGTGATAGTTCCAAACTCGAAAATGAAGTATACATCTATAATCTTTTTTGGTTATTATCAAGTGTTTAGCCCCTCTCCCTCTTTATAATGTCTAAACATGATACTTTGTTAATATGGGAGGTGATATAGGTACTGACCTTGATGTTTAATAATAGGGACACTACTGGTATATGAAAATATGTGGAAGATGGCGTAGTTGTAATATTATTAAAGATTATATCTATACTTTTATGTTCTGAGATAAGGTGACCTGATTCAGTATATCTATATGATTTAAAATGTGTATGATTATTTTCACATACTAGTTGTTTTTCGTTGGTGGTATAGTGCATGCGCAGTTTACAGGTTGAAACCGGCTACATTGTTTATTTGTAGAGATCAGACGTAGATGCGGAGGTGATGTTTTACCATCTCCAGCATATACATCATGGGACAGTATACTATATATGTATATTGTGAGACAGTGACAGGCGGAATTATTTAGAGAAGATATATTTCCCTTAGAATGCTCTTCTATGTGGCATAGCAGGAAGGGAAGATCTCTCCTTAAGGAGAGCACCGAACGAACGGCTTGTAGAGTTTTTGTTTTGCCTTTTCGCCCTCTACTTAGCATCTGTATATCACAAGGCATTATGGAAAGGGGCTGAGAAGCCCACAGCGCCCTCTGTTGGTTGTAACAAATCCTCAATTTGTTTTGACCCACCGGTCTTGAGAAAGCAAAAAGGATTTTTTAGCCAAGCCAGTATCTCTCATCTACAGACAATGCTGTTTCGGGATTTTTGTCCCTCTTCAGTGCAGAGTAGAGAAGATACTGGCTGGCTGTATGGGAGGCATCGGGTAGCTCAGGAAGGAGATCTTCCTTAAGGAGAAACACTGAACGAACGGCTTGTAGAGTTTTTGTTTTGCCTTTTCGCCCTCTACTTAGCATCTGCATATCACAAGGCATTATGGGAAAGGGGCTGAGAAGCCCACAGTGCTCTTTGTTGGTTGTAACAAATCCTCAATTTGCTTTTGACCCACCGAGTCTTGAGAAAGCAAAAAGGATTTTTAAGCCAAGCCAGTATCTTTCATCTACAGACAACGCTGTTTCGGGATTTTTGTCCCTCTTCAGTGCAGAGTAGAGAAGATACTGGCTGGCTATGTAGCATACCAGGTGAGGCTGGTTTCAGGCCCCATAAAGCCTGGTGTGTGCTGCTGGTGGATATCTAAAGCCACATTGTAAGTAGCATATTACTTCTCTTTGGTTCCTGTACAGGGGCACTCAGTGTGTCTCTGGTATAGTGAGGGCCATTCCTTGTTTCGTTAGAGCTCAGCCGAGCAGGTTTTGTTTTGTACGTTTAGCCGGACATTAAGGCTGTATTATTTCTGTTACCATTTAAATAAACCCAGGCATAGCCTGGACTTGGACTTTACCTGCAGTGTCCCTGTCTCTGTCTGTCGAAGCCCAGACAGCTATCCGAATGCAGATGCTAATTCTCCACATATGGTGCTTCGCAGGGGCGTCGCTAGGCAGTTTTATCCGGGTACAAGCCGGGCTTCGCCTTGGGTGTCGAGCGCTGATGGTCTCTTCAGCTGTATGTGCGTCATGCCATCTGTGCCTGGAAGAAGATGGAGCCAAGCCAGAGATTTGGGGAGAGGGCGAAAGGTGAGTACTGTTATTTTTTATTTTTAATATGCCCTATTACCTGCCTGGCTATACTGGAAACCCTATATTACCTAATTATATATACTGGGGGCCCTCTATTATCTAGTTATATATATACTAGGGGACCTATATTATCTAATTATATATACATATACTAGGGGCCCTATATTGCCTAATTATAAATACTGGGGGCCCTATATTATCTAATTATATTTACTGGGGGCCATATATTACCTAATTATATATACCGGGGGCCCTATATTACCTAATTATATGTATACTAGGGGCCCTATATTACCTAATTATCTATATACTGGGGGCCCTATATTACCTAATTATATATACTAGGGGCCCTATATTACCTAATGATATATACTGGGGGCCCTATGTTACCTAATTGTATGTACTATGGGCCCTATATTACCTAATTATGTATATTCTGGGGCCATATTACCTAATTATATGTATACTTGGGCCATGTTACCTAATTATATGTATACTGGGGGCACTATTACCTGCCTATCTATATACTGGGGGCCATATTACCTTCCAAGCTGTATACTGGGGGCCAAATTAACTGCCTAGCTATGTACTGGGGCCATATTACATTCCTAGCTATATACTGGGGGCCATATTACCTGCCTAGCTGTGTACTGGTGCCATATTACCTGCCTAGCTATATACTGGGGGCCATATTACCTGCATAAATATATATTGGGGGCCATTTTACCTGCCTAGCTATAAACTGGAGGCCATATTACCATCCTAGCTGTATACTGGGGGCCATATTACCTGCCTAGATATATACGGGGGGCCATATTACCTTCTTAGCTCTATACTGGGGTCTATACTGAGGAAAGGAAAGGTCCCAAATGGACAGTCCAGTCTAGGGCAGAGCCTCAAAGAGACCGGGGCCACATACTGTGTTGGCGGTGTCACCGACCTGGGCATGTTGCAGCTAACTGTCCCCTTACAGTAGAGCAGATGGAGTGTGACTCAGCTAGTCGGAGGTTGTTGTTTGCACGGCCAGTGTGCTCTGCATAGACTGTGGCAGAGACTGATCAGCAGCTGTGTCACCAAAAGGTGAATGACTATCCGGTAACGGCTCTACTGGACTAAGGGAGTCTGGTCACTCTGGTTCATGCCAGTCTGATTGACCCTATGTCACTAATCGGACGTGTGAGGGGTCCTGTGCGACCATGGGCACACCAAGGAGTACACAACTGCCATAGTAAAAGTAGAGACTCCTTGTTGACTTGCCTCTCATGAGGTGGGCGTGGTTAGGTCCCTCATGCACACTGTGATCCTGGGGAGAGACTTCCACCTATTCTGGGACATGTGGCGGAAACATGTAACATACAGTAAATGTTAATATTGATGTTAATTTATACCATGTGTACCCAGAACCGTTTTACTCCGATTCCAGGGTTCCAGCAGTAGGGGTGACCACAGAGAATTGTAATAACTTTTCCCTAGCAGTTCTGGCTGATGAAACTGAGGAACAGGGGGAAGTGGCTGCTATGCCTGACTTACAGGACTCGTGGGATAATTTTGGGACTGTAGTCATGCCCATCATTAGGGAATATTTACAGCAGGCCTAGGAAGCCCAAAGCTGGGTGGATATCAGATCCACCAAGGTGAGGAGCTTTAACCCGGGTGATCAGGTGCCAGTATTAATACCCACACTATAAAGTAAATTCCTGACGAAATGACAAGGGCCTTATTAAATAATCGAAAAGGTTGGGGAGGTGAATTATAAAGTCTATCAAAAGAAAACCAGAACAGCTTTATCATATAAAGTAATTCAAACAATGGAAAGATAGGGAGATCCTGACAGATGTGAGTAGCCCCCAGAGCATCGTTTCAGAGGTGTGTGTATCAGAGTCCCTGTCCAAGTCCCACAGTCAGGAGACTCTGGAGTTCATACAGAGAAATACTGATGTGTTCTCTGAGTTACCAGAGTGCACGAAAGTTATAGAGCATGACATAGTAATTGAACTGGGAATAAAGGTTCTTCTGAAACCGTACCAGGTCCCATAAGCTTGCAAATAAGCCATATCTGAGAAAGTCAAGAAAATGTTGGACCTCAGAGTAATTGCGGAGTCAAGAAGCAAGTGGTCAAGCCCTATCGTGCTGATACCAAAAGCAGATGGCTCATTACGCTTCTGTAATGACTTCCGGAAGCTAAATAAGGCATCAAAGTTTGACACGTACTCAATGCCAAGGGTTGACAAGTTAATTGAGAGGCTAGGTCATGCTAGAAACTTCTCTACTCTCGACCTTACTAAAGGCTATTGGCAGGTTCCCCTTAATAATAGGGCCAAAGAGAAGACGGCTTTTGCCTAGCGTTCAGGTTGCATGGAGCTCCAGCAACCGTCCAAAGGTTAATGGATGTCATCCTCAAGGCCCATCATCATTATGCATCAGCGTATCTCGATGACATAATTCTCTTTAGTGAGGACTGGGACAGTCATTTATCTAAGGTACAGGCTGTGCTTAATACTCTAAGAAGTGTGCCTTAAGTCTGGAAGAAGCAGAGTACCTGGAGTATTTAATTGGTAGGGGTATTATAAAACCACAGGTCAATAAAGTAGAAGCTATACAAGACTGGCCACAACCTACAAAAAGAGGCAGGTGAGAGTTTTCCTAGTTATTGTAGGGTGCCATCAGAGATTCATTCCCAACTTTGCTAGTATAGCGGCTCCTCCCACAGATCTGACAAGGCACAGTAGGTCAGGTATGGTTACTCGGAACACCGAGGCAGAAAGGTTGTTCCAAGTGTTAAAAATGGCCCTTTGTTAACAACCAGTTCTAGTCACCCTTAACTTTACCCCTAAATTGACATGCAATTCTTTTCAAGATGGAGCGCAGCTGCGCTAGTGAAACACGGAGCTGCGTTCTCTCATGTGAACGCCGCTCCATGTTCAGCACAGCGAGCAGTGAGAATCTTGCTGCTAATTCTTAGATCCCTAAAGCGCTTGTAACACGGAGTGTACACTCCGTGTGAACAAGCCCTTAGTCGTGCAGACAGATGCGTCTGATGTGGGGCTGGTGCAGGGCTTTCTCAGGAGGTGGATGGAGAATAGCACCCATAACCCTAAATAGGAAGCTAGTGCCAGTTGAATGGAACTAAAGTATTGTTGAGCGGGAGTGCTTGACAATCAAGTGGGCCCTCGCGTTCTTTAAGTATTACTAGGCCATCTCTTTAAGCTAATCATGGACCACTCTCCACTACCCTGGATATGTCAGGTGAAAGAGAGAAATGCACACGTCATGAGGTGGTTCCTGATGTTACAGAATTAGAGTTTTCCGTGGAGCACAGGGCTGGAAAACTACAGGTCAATGCCAATGCACTGTCAAGAGTTCACTGTTTGATGGCTAAAAGTGTTCGATCCCACACGCTCGAACAGAGGAGGAGGGTATGTGAGACAGTACCAGACGGCATTATTGAGGCAAGATATATTTCCCCTAGAATGCTCTTGTGTGGCTATAGGGAGTAGATGGACAGATACTTGTCACTGAAAGGCCTGGTTTCAGTGAAGAGAGACCGGCAGTTTGTCAGAAGTGATTGGTGGAGGGCCACTCCCACTTACCAGAAGAGGCTGGTTTCAGACACCATAAAACCTGGCCCTGCAGGCCTGTTTGTGTTGCTGGTGGAAAGCTAACATTGTAAGTAACACATGTTACTTTTGTTTGGTTTCTATACAGGGGCACTTGCATAGTGAGGGCCATTCCTTCTTTAGTTAGAACTCAGCCTAGCAGGTTTTGTTTTGTACAATGACATTAAGGCTGTATTATTTCGGTTGCCATTTAAATAAACCTGCCTGGACTTGGACATTACCTGCAGTGTCCCTGTCTCTGTCTGTGGAAGCTCAGGCTGCTACCTGAATGTTGATGCTAATCCTTCACAAAATATATACAGGTGCTTCTCAATATATTAGAATATCAGCCAAAAATTGTTGTTT
>JAODAL010054875.1:0-24342 GCA_025379985.1 Phyllomedusa bahiana | reverse complement strand
GGCGTTAAAAAAGGGGTTTTTGGGGTCGGCACACCACAAACAACGCTTAATTTAAACCCCTGGATGTAAATTGCCCCAAAGATTGAGCCCACAAACAGCAGCTTTGTAGGTGTTACAATTGCGTGTTTCCTACGCCAAAAAACAAGAGATACGTTGAAATTTAAAACCTTTGCTTGTGAATTAGGTACAGGAAAAATTTATATATTTTGGGGCGTTGAAAAAGACGGTTTATTTTTGTCAGCAAACCACAAAACAACACTTTTAAACCCCCCTGGATGTTTTTTTCCCCAAAAGAATTTCCCCGCACAAACTAGTACTTTGAGCGTTTAAAAATTGCGGTTTTACCCACACAACAAGAGATACAGTTTAATTTAACCTTTGTTGTAAATTGGGCTACAAAAAAAATTTAAATATTTTTTGGGGCGTTAAAAAAAGACGGTTTTTGGGGTCAGCACACCAGCAAAAAAAAACGCTTAATTAACCCCGGGGTTTAAAATTTTGCGCCAAAGAATTGAGCCGCAAAACTATAGCTTTTGCGTGTTACAATTGGGTTTTTTTTCTCGCCACACAAAAAGAGATACAGTTGAAATTTAAACCTTTGCTTGTAAATTTTAGGTACGGGGAAAAATTTATATATTTTTGGCGTTGAAAAAGAGGGTTTTTGGGGGTCAGCAACACACAAAACAACGCTTAATTAACCCCCGGGATTAAATTGCGCCAAAGAATTGAGCCGCACAAACTAGTAGCTTTTAGCGTTTTTAAAAAAATTTGCGTGTTTTCAAAACGCCACAAAACAAGAGATAAGTTGTAATTAACCTTTGCTTGTAAATTAGGTACAGGAAAAATTTAAATTTATTTTGGCGTTAAAAAAAAAAAAACGTTTTCTTGGGGTCACACCCCAGAAAAACAACATTTTCATTAACCCTGGATGTAAATTGCGCTAAAGAATTGAGCCGCACAAACTTTAGCTTGTAGGGTTTTTACAATTGCGTGTTTTCTACCCAAAAACAAAAAGAGATACAGTTGTAATTAACCTCTGTTTGTGAATTAGGCTACAGGAAAGATTTATATTTTTTGCTTTAAAAAAAACTTTTTTTCTTGGGGTCAGCACACCACAAAACAACGTTTAAATTAACCCCTGGATGAAAAATTGCGCCAAAAAATTGAGCCGCACAAACTAGCAGCTTTGTGGGGGTTTTACAATTGCGTTTTTCTACGCCACAAAACCCCCTTTTTTCCTAGCCCCTGCTGCACGCCCCTTGCTGTGTGGACCGGGGGCCTTTCCAGAAGTTTGTCCCACCCTGCCACTCGCGGGTGCAGGCCTGCACCTCTCTGTCTGACATATGTTTTTCAAAATGTAAAAAACACTGTTTGAGATAAAAATTTCTTAATGATAAAATATACACCCTTTTTTTGACTCCAAATGAACCCAGTAAAAAGTTTGGGGAAACCCCCTTGGATAAAAATTCGCTCCAAAAAAAGGGCCAAAAAAATTTACTTGTATTTTGTCTTTAAAAAACTGTGTGTTTTACTAATGTAAACACAAACGGCTTAAATTAACCTTAGACATGAATTAGGTACAGGAAAAATTAAAAATTTTGGCGTTGAAAAAGAGGTTTATTTTTGCACCCAACCAAAAAACAACCTTAATTAAACCCCCCTGGTTTAAAATTTGGAAAATAGAATTGAGCCCCCAAAAAATGAAGTGGTTTTTTGTATTTAAAAACGCTGTTTTTTTAAAGAATACAACAGGAACTGGTTTAGATCCCATTTGGGATATTAAAAGAAATTTGCAGCTGCAGTGGAGCACACTGGATTTCACCCAATACCCCAAAAAAATTAGAAATAGAACATTAAGAGAACATCTCTGAGACAAGCTGAGACACCCACAAAAAATCGCTTAAAAAAAAAATTCTTAGTAAGATCTACGCCGCGGCACCCACCTTCCCTGATGAGCCCCGTGAGAGGGAGTGTGAGCCCCCGGCGTCGCGCCCGCTTATATAGTGGGGTGATCACAAATCCCGCCGGTCTCTGATTGGCTTCACCTCTGAATGCCCCATGCAGGCTATGCCCTTCTTCCCCCCAGAGTGTTTTGGCCCCATGAGCCCAGTGCTCGCAGCCTTTTTAAATAATCAAAAGCACAATTCGTTCACCCCCCCGAAGTACCCCAAATTTTCGCTTTTTCCCCAAAAGAATTTTCCTTAAATTTCTAAACAAATTCCACTTCGTTAGAACGATTCGCCCATCTCTATTATTTAATCCCAATCCAGGTAGGGGAATGATTATATGCTACATTATAGTCTATTACAGGTAAGTATATGATTGTATTATATAGCAGACTCTGAGCAAAGGACGTGGCTGTTTTTTCTCGTCAAACAATTGCAACTGCAAAGTCTACTGTACTGTACAACCTGCCTGTCCTAGCTATAGGAGGGAGCACTTGTCACCTATTATAGCATACATGCCAACTCTCCCGTTTTTGGGGGGGGGGGCCCCCGCTATTTGGGGTCCCCTCCCCCCTCCCGGGGAGTTGGCATTCCTCCCGCCCCCCTGAGGGGGGCGGGGTCCTTTAAAAATTACCGCGGCGCAAAGTAGCGTGGTGCGCTACCCCCTTGCGCTCCCGGACCCTCCACAGGCGGTGAAGGGGGGCCGCAGCGGCCCTACCCGCCCCGGTTTCACTGTGCGGGGAAGGCAGGGGGGGATCCCCCCTCCTCCCCCTCCCCCTGTATGTACGGCCCCGGTGTGTGGCCCGCACTAAGGTCAGCGGCGCAGGGAAGTGACGCGCGGTGTCTCATTTCCCCCCTGCGCCGCTAGGAGATCGGGCAGGAGTGGCTTTCGCTGCAGGAGCCCGGAAAGGGGAAAATGGATTTTATTATTTTTTTTTTATTTCTTTGGGGGGGGGCTACCGGCTAACAGAGAGGGCAATACCGGCAACAAAGGGACTACCTGGGAACAGGGGGGCACACCTGGCAAAAAAAGGGGCACTACCTGGCAACAGAGGGGGCACTACCCCGGCAAAGAGGGGGCACTACCTGGCAACAGAGGGGACATCTACCTGGCAAAAAAGGGGGGGCCCACCTGGCTAACAGATGGGGGGAAATACCTGGCTAAAAAGATGGGGGCACTACCTGGCAACAGAGGGGGCCTACCTGGCAACAGAGGGGGCATACCTGGGAACAGAGGGGGCATCTCCTGGCAACAGAGGGGGCACTACCCGGCAACAAGGGGGCACACCTGGCAAAAGTGGGGGGGACTACCCCGGCTAACAGATGGGGGGGGAATACCTGGCAACAAGGGGGCACACCTGGGAACAGAGGGGGGCCTACCTGGGGAACAGGGGGACATCTACCGGGAACAGAGGGGGGGGATACCTGGCTAACAGATGGGGCACTAAACCCGGTAACAGATGGGGCACTACCCGGGTAACAGATGGGGGCCTACCGGGAACGAGGGGGGGACTACCCCGGGAAAAGAGGGGGCCTCTACCTGGCAACAGAGGGGACATCTACCTGGCAAAAAAAGAAGGGGGCATCACCCGGGAAACAGATGGGACATTACCTGGCAAAAGAGGGGGGACCCGGCAACAGGGGGAATCACCTGGCAAAACAAGGGGGGCACCTGGGAAACAAGGGGGGACTATGGCAAAAAATGGGGGGTTACCTGGCAAACAATGGGGGCACTACCGGCAACAATGGGGCACACCTGGCAAAAATGGGGGGACTATTGGCAAACAATGGGGGGGTACCTGGCAACAATGGGGGGACTACCTGGCAAAATGGGGGCACAAACCCGGCTAACAGATGGGGCATCTGGCTAAAAGATGGGGCAAACCGGCTAACTGGGGCACCTCCTGGCTAACAAAAGGGGGCACCAACTGGTAACAATGGGGGCACCACCTCTAACAAAGGGGGGGGGATTACCCGGCTACAAATTTTTCCCTACCTGCTACAGAGGGGGCATCTACTTGGCTAAAAGGGGGGGACTACCGGCCCGTAAGGGGGACTACCTGGTTATGGGGGGCTACTAACCCCGGTTAAGGGCATCTTCCTGGCTTTCCCCTTCCAAAGCCGTTAGCAGTTAGGTGGAGGGGGGTGGCTTTTTTTTTAAGGGCGTGGCATACCGAAAGATGCGCCGCCCCCTAAAGTCTCCTCTTTTTTTTTTATTTTCGAAAGTTGGCAACTATGACTTATAGTTATAAATTTTTTTTTCCCCAACAGAGCAGCAGCAGGGGGACTGTGTAATGTACGCAGACCTTGCACTGGATTGGCGTCCATATTTGAGGAGAGTGGATCACAGTCTACTCTCTAGAAGACAAGACTAAGAACTTTTCTCCCCCAAAAACCCATGGAAAATCCTCGATCAGTAGTGAAATTTTTCTCTGAGAATGTGCGTACACTCCGGCCAAAGCTGTATAATAAATATTTGAACCCATCCCTTAGGAAAATCCTGCATATGCCCATGTTATAGGAATTATTTGAAGAAAATTCACATTCTGACAAAGCCTTCCAACGTCGAGCTCTACAATAATCGACCTAATTACAAGTCATACCTTAAACCCTCTTAAAACTTATTCTTTGCCTTTAGCTAAGGAGCAGGCATCCCACGGAGGTCCTCCATCACCAAAGATGATCCAGCTCACTGGCCCAACCAATTCTAGTCGTCTACTGATATGGTGAAAGTCTGGATGTGGCATATGCCTCCTTTGATCTCAATTTACTGGACCACCTCAGCTGCTGAAAGTCTTCCTCGGCACTAGTCAAGTCTAAACTCTCAGCAACATCCAAGGAAAATACTACCTTCATCTAAGTAGTCCATGACCTGCTGACCCCACAACCCTTTATGGCCCAAAGGGCCCTAAAAGAACTTTTTTTTTAGGTTTTTTCCCCATTTCCTTTAGCAGGAGTGCATAGCTACAACACTTAAATGTAATCCATGTACAAAGGGTCCCCGGGAAAACCCCTTTCAATCCTGGCTTCCAAAAACAGGTTCACACCTCAGTTTAAAAAAGGAAAAGCAGTATCTACGACATGAATTCCCCAAAGGCACAAGCTTCCAGTAGAGACACACAGCCTAAAACTAAAACCATTGTGAAACATAGCACACAAACATTGAATGCAATAAAACATTTGACAGTAGAGTTCTGAATGTAAGAGGGAGGGTCACTTACACCGGACTGGTAAAGAATTGATCAATGTAAAATAAGCAAAACAGAAAAGAGCATAAGAAATGAATGGAGAAAACCCAGGAACATCACCAGACAAACTGACAAATATGATTCATCTTGTTTAATATTATCCGGTTCTTACAGGTATTTTGTTATTTTGCATTCTGACAAAGCAATCCGTGTCCAGAATGTGATACCACGTTGATAGAGACATCGTTACCTCCAAAGAGACTCTATAGATATTGATTAATGTGCGTATTTATGACCCATTCCCAGATTTCTCACTGTGATGCAGCAATATCTCTCCCTGACAATAACGACAGCATGTAATTAAGGTACAAAATAATTTTAAAATCACACACCAAGTCACGCAAAGAATGCCCCATAATTAATCCCTAAAAATCAATAGAGATAAAATGTGAGACTTAGAGGATTGATTGGAAAGCTTGGATAGAATGTGTGATATTTCAAGGCTGCAGTGTAGTGTAAATAGGCAATAACACCCAACAGAGTATGCATTTAGAAAGTCATAATGCACTAGAATGCACAGTGCAGCAAGAAAAGCTGTGAGCCCCAAGTGTCCTGTAAAATATGAAGCAAAGTGCCAGAGTGCCTTCAACCATCAAGGGGTTGCCGTATTTCATTATTATTGCACTCCCTCAAAGTGCACTTGTGCTATTATAAAATATTTTAAAGCATAAATAACAAAAGGGATATTTTATTATCTCTAGGTACATCATCCGGTTATGGTACATTTAAAGAGCAGATCAAGTCTTTTACACAGTGCAAGGAAATGGCACTCGTTCTAAAAACGGTCTTCCATAGCAGACAGATCGGAACAATTACATCTGAGTGCTGGATGATTGAAGCTGGCTTGTCTCAAGCCTTAATAAATATTTCTGTATTCTTCTGAATATAAGCAAGGATTATTCATGGCAACCAGCTATTAACTTCAGTCAAGACATGACTGATATGTACAAGTCCACAAATAAAAGATGCATGTAAACAGTAACGCTGCACATGTAACAGAAAATCTTTATTGAGTTTCAAAGAGACCAAAACGACCCTTAAAAACATTAAGAACGTATAGATACGTGTTTGCTTGCACTCATTAATTTTTTTAGTTTTGCCCGCATGTGTTTAATGTTACTTGATATATATGTGAGTGTAGGGACTTGCAAGAAATGAGGAGCCTTGACGGGGCTTGCAAGCTTGCATATAGTAGCCACTGTATTAACTAATACCTCATATTTGATATTTTTCCAGTATGTTAATTTTTTTTTAACAACAGTACTGGGGAGCAGAGGGTGTCTGTATTTTGTGTTGGACACCCCAAAAATGCTGGGCAGCTTGCCCAATCGAATAGTAGTGGCATAACAGGCTGTGAGTCAGTATGGTGTAGCACATGTTTTTTTATAATACTGGCACCTGTTTATCATTGTATCTATATGCAATTAGTATACCAGCAACCGCCTCCCTCATATATTGAAGGCGTGTGAGTGGTTGTCTTACGGGTATTTTTGCATTTATGCAGTCTCCCAATATATTGAACTGTGGCTTTTTTGCATGCTGTGTGAATAGGTGTCAATTTAATGTGCAGTCTGGTTGTACCCCTAGTGGTGAGATGTATGGGCTACTGCTTAGTGATCGGCTGCACCTGTGTATTTTGTCTAAGTAGCATGGGGGCTGGTGTTGCCTGTCTGCTGGGTTCAGTCTCATTCCAGCCTTTGAGCTGTGAGTATGGCTGTGTTTCTGTTTTTTGTTTTGAGAAATTAATGTCCCATTTTTTCTGTAAATTACTTGATATGTACAAGCGATGCACACGATAAGAAGAGATGTATGGCTAGATTTGATCTAAGACCAGGATCATGTTTAAAGTTGAATAAACTGGCGTGGACCATGGCTACTGCACTTTTCCTTTGTACCCTGTGTAAAAAAATAATTTTTTTAGCGCTATGATAAAGGATAATGATTACATGAGCATGCATTGAGGCCCTTAAAATATCCTGGCTTATAAAATGCTTATGTATACTCAGAAGACTATAACTTTAGGACTCACAACAACTTTTTTTTCAAAAATGGAGATTTATTACATTTTTCATTAAAGTCATAGAATTACAGAAAACATATAAAATATAGCAAATATATCTTACATTAGTTATCTTATATGTGTAAGTGTGTGGGGAGGACCACCCTCCACTTCTATCCAGCTTAGATAATGGCTTTTTCATGGCACATACAGTGGGGAAAAAAAAAAAAGTATTTAGTCAGCCACTGGCACTGCAGGATCTGAGTCCCTGGTAGCGTAGTGTGTTACTGATTGTAGCCTTTGTTACATTGGTCCCAGCTCTCTGCAGGTCATTCATTAGGTGAGATCCTACGTGGTCTTGTATTTCCTCATACCAAGCTGCTTGCCTATTGCAGATTCAGTCTTCCCAGCCTGGTGCGGGGCTACAATTTTGTTCCTGGTGTCCTTCGACAGCTCTTTGGTCTTCACCATAGTGGAGTTTGGAGTGTGACTGTTTGAGGTTGTTGACAGGTGTCTTTTATACTGATAACAAGTTCAAACAGGTGGAGGATGGAGGAGCCTCTTAAAGAAGAAGTTACAGGTCTGTGAGAGCCAGAACTCTTGCTTGTTTGTAGGTCACTGTATATGACTTCTGTCCTTCGTGCAAGTTTCCTTTCTTCCACCTCTGGGTTCCACCCTTTAGATTCACCCACATACCTTTATTTATAATATAGTATGGGTGCGACTCTGTAATGTACATATTTGTGCTGAACTATCTATACACCAATTTTAGCCAGCTCCATCCTCCAGACATTACCAGTTGTAAGTAACTTTCAGAAATAGCTGTGAGTTCGTGTTAAGATGTGAATGTCTAGATTAACCATTCACTGACTGTGTACGCTCCCATTATAACTTAGCAAAATATATATTTAACACCATGTTCTAAGGGTATGTTTCATACAGGCAACACTAATACATATGTGGACTGTTGGTTGGGTAAATATCACTTACCTCCAAAATGTATCCTTCAAATTTCCTTCCGCATGTGTTGCTTGGAGTGATTGAAAGCTCCACAATTCCAAAGTAAAATACACACAGCGTGCTCCAGCATTTAAACAAATGATTTTATGAAAAGGAATGAATATTATAGTATAAAATGTCACTTTTATTCCAAAAATGTAAAATTCATGGAAGCCTTATTACAGTGGCTCTGATGTGTTTAAGTACGATTAAGGTGTTATACGGAAACGCATCAGAGTCACTGTAACAAGGATTTGATGGACTTTATACTGTATTTCTGGAATAAAAGTGACATTTTATGCTATAATTTTCATTCCTTTCAATTAAATCATTTGTTCGGATGCTGGAGCATGCTGTGTGTATTTGGCACCCCCTTATGCCTATGCAGACAGATCTCGGTAGACAACAACACTTACAATAATAGTCATCTAAATATAACAGTAGGGTGTTTGAAAAAGTAATTCTATTTATTGATAAAATAAATTTATGCTGTTGCTGTAGTAGTGCAATTAAAAAAAATCTGATGCTCACCTCTGTTCTCCCCTCTGTTCCAGCGCTGCCACTGTTTGCCGTCTCCCCGGGTCTTCTGTTTACGTCTTGGTCCTTGCAGTCAGTAAATCACTTCTGCAGCTGCTGATTGGCTGCAGAACCACTTCCTAATCCCTCGAACTGAACAACAATCCACTGTCTGTTTTAATGAAGATGGAGTCATTAAATACTAATCAAAAGGTTTTGGTGTTATGTGCAGTGTTGTGGTGAGAAGTTTCAGCGTTACCTGCCGGGTAAAAACAGAACAGGAGCAAATTGAAAAATCAACCCTGACAAGAAGTGATCCACACTAATATAAAGTGTTTTAAGACTCAAAGTCCTTAGTTCCTAATTGACTTCTATTTGTATGTCTTTTAGTGGTGCCACAAAGAGCATCTTCATAATTTTTGGTAAAAGTGGTAACGACTAATGAACATACTGTAGTAGTAGCAGCAGTAGTAGTAGTAGTCAATAGACGTGCATGTGGGATTGTCATCTGCATTTGGCCAATCCAGACTTTCCTTCTTCTAAACTACTTCAAACTTTACCTGCTGCCCGAAGTTAATTGAAGGCCTTGACCCAAGGAGAGGTGAGTCTGTTCAGAGCAGGGTCCTTTTTGATGAGGAAACCTTGACATGGCACATCAGCAAGACAGCAGAACAATTGTTTTATTATTGGGTAATTCTTTATTTCCTACCTCCGGTACCGCTATATCTTTGTTATGTCTATACTGATGGATAGTTGATCTATGTTCATTTACGCTAATTTTCACATTCCTGCGAGTTTGTCCTACATAGATCTTGTCACATGGGCATTTTAAGATATAAATCACCTGGGAGCTGTTGCATGTATGAAAGGCTCTGAACTTCACTAGGGTTTCCCTTAGGTGGATAGTTAATACTGCTACCTTTAATCATAGAGGAGCAGTTTTGATAGCTTAAACACAAGTCGGTGCTGGATCTACTAGACTGAAGTCTGGTTTGTCTGGACTTGACTGTTTTTTTCAAATCCCAGGACACCAGCTATTGACAGTGCTTTGCCTCTATGATAAACCCATTATGGAGGTTCTCTGAATAATCGACCAAACCTGGGGTCACTGGCCAATATTCTCCAATGTTTCAGATGTTTTCATTACCACATCTGCATGTCTATCATGTCTATTATATGTAGACACAAATATGAATCTGTCCGATTAATTCCTTGTCCTAGCGTAACTAGAAAAGCCAAGGCCCCATAGCAAACTTTTAGATGGAGCCCACCTCTTACCTCCACGACCACAAACATTTACCGGTCATGCAGTTACTAGATAATATAATAACTCACCATACATATCACCATCATACTACTACCAAACAAATCCCACTATAAGCAGACCAACATACCAAAGATTACCAATAACACTGCTACATATGAACCTGATTATAAAAACAAGAACACGACCACAAATTACCACCACACAGTTACTGAATAATATCCCCTACTATTGCTGAATAAAGATCAGTATGCAAAGACCAATATAGTGGCCATATAGTGGTATATACCAGCATACACAGGTGCCCTACAGAATGCATATTAACTTCATACAGTGTCCATATAGTGGTAGACACCAATGTACACAGACCATGCAGGCATATAAGTGATTACAGTGCAGTTACATCTTGTGATTCACAGGTGACATTTCTCTGACGAGTTGTTAACTTTCCCTTTTGTTCTGCATTCAGTCCAGACCACCATGATGGCTTCTCCCGGACACCACTCATCCGTGCAGATTTGGGCACAGATATCTTATAATCCTCACTATTCCAGCACCTCCCTCACTGTCTCCCACCTCTGTACAAACTTCCCAAGGGTGGTAGACCGTGTACATGCCAGCTTAGTGGCCCAGTCTCTTAGAGGGGAGGGGAGATACAGAGGATTCACCCCCTGGAGATTGTGTTACAGCTATGACCTGTAACCCTCAGAATCATATTACTAGGTAGGTAGACCTCCATTAGTTAGGTTAGTAGGCCCTAGGTAGGTAGGTTGGTAGGCCCTAGGTAGGTAGGTTGGTAGTCTCCAGGTAGGTAGGCAGTAGGTAGGCCACTGGTAAGTAGGCAGTACATAGGCCCCGTGTAGGTAGGCAGCACATAGGTCTCAGGTAGGTAGATTAGTCATAGGTAGGCAGTAGTTAGGCCACAGGTAGGTAGACAGGTCCCAGTCAGGTAGGCTACAGGTAGGCTGTAGGTAGTTAGTTCCCAGATAGGTAGGCAATTCCCAGGTAGGTAGGCTTTAGGTAGGCTGTAGGTAGGCCCTAAGTAGCCAAGTAGGCTGTTGCTAGGCCCCAGGTAGCTAGGTAGGCAGTAGGTAGGCCACAGGTAGGCTGTAGGTGGGCCCCACATAGGTATGTAGGTAGGCAGGCCGAAGATGGGTAGCTAGGAAGCTAGGTAGATAGGCTATATGTGGAGCCCAAATAGGTAGGTAGTTATATATGCTATAGGTGGGGCCCACATAGGTAGGTAGGCTATAGGTTGGGCCCACATAGGTAGGTAGATAGGCTATAGGTGGGGCACACATAGGTAGGTAGATGGGCTATAGGTGGGGCTCAAATTTGCATGTAGGTAGGTATATAGGCTATAAGGGACCCAAAATAGGCAGGCCGGCTTTAGGTAATTGCGATGATAAGACGTCATTGTGCCAGCATCTGGTAGGCTTAAGGCCTAAGGCCTTAAGTTTCTCAGGCAATAGCAGACCATTAGGTGCAACATTTTTTTTTTTTTTTATACTTTTTCATCTGTGAGGTGTGAAGAGTATTAAAAACACACAATAAATTTTGTGCCTACCAGATATTCCACTCTAATGCTATAACTTGCTGTAGAATTCTGCATATTTTCCTTTGTAAATCTCTTTCATTTAACGATTTCCAGAAATGCATGTTGTTTTTCAAGAACTGCATAGCCAGATACTTTATGAAAAGAAATTAAAAAAAAGAACTTAAAATTAAATGGACAATTGCTAAGGTAAGTAAACACTATAATCCCAATGACAATACAGTGCAATTATATACAACACTCAAATCGTGAAAGGGATATGGTCAGTGAAGTGGAAAACAAATATCGTTAGTTAATATCTGTGAAGACACCTAATAGGAAAAACAATAGTATTGCCTTGGAGAAGGAAGATCAATATACAAAGAGTAATTACTTTAGATTCTAATACAAGAATTTGATATCAGCCGCATGGCAGATTTTGAAATCTAAAATGAGAAGGATGGATTGGGAATTGATGTAACATTGTAACAGAAATTAGGCTCTATTCATATCAGGTTCTGGCTATGAATTTGGTGTTTATCTTGGGAAATGCTCTTGATGTATCTACATTAAACATACTTATAGAGTTATTTTGGCTAGATGAATTTCATAAGACTTTCCGTTTGGCTGAGATTTTGCTAGCGTATGATATTATACCTTTTTTGCAACCATATTAGAAGGTGTAGTTGGCTACAAGCATAAAATTACATAGTAAATTCTTACACCATTCCCTATATTAACCCCTTACCCACATATAACGTAACTGAGCCTGGTCCATACATGGTGGGTGCTGGCTGGTAATTACAACTGATATAACTCTGATCCTGCTATTGAACCACTCAGGTGCTGCAGTCAACGTGACTGTGGCATCTAAGCCATTACAAAATGGTGCAGCACTCTATTATGTCACCCAATCTTCTCTCATATTTTTGTGTCGCTGACTGGTTGTCATGGCAGACAGTGACCTAATAAAGGCTTAAACCCTTAACAACCACCCGCTGATTTTTGACATCGGGCGGTGAAAGTCATTCGTCTGCAGCAACGCGGAGAGCAGAGCTCCAGGCGCCGCAGCAGCGCGGAGAGCAGAGCTGTACTTCACAGCCTTAACCCTTTGATTGCCGAGGTTCATGACCACATAATCAAAGGGCTTTCCCCTGCTCTGTTGGGTGATCGGGACTCCCAGTGACCCGAGAGCACCCGGGGAATGGCTGCACAGTCAGCCCTGGGTACCTGCCCCAGGGCTGTGTAAGATCAGGGCACACTGTGTGCTGCACTGACTGCTACCTGTGTCAAACTGACACAGATTGTAATGCATTAGCATATATGAATAAATGTAAAAAAAAAAAAGTAAAAAAAAACGAAAATTTGGGCCCCTTTGCACATCAAAAATTTTATATTTTTTTAAAAAAAATTAGCATAGGTGCATGCTGGTGTGGCAATAATATACATACACATTCCAATATCAGCGGCACACTATCAACTAAAAGAACTATCAAAAGGCACATAGGAATTTTTTCAAAAAAAGCATTTCTGCTACTTAGGATATATTGAAAATTATGAGGTTCTTAGTTCACATTTTTGATCAAAACTGCTTAGGCCCACCTTCGAACCTCAACGAGACCTCAATGCAGGTGGGTCCTACACTGACGCTTTCCTCTCTCTAGGTCCTGTTCAGACCTCCATACTTCAGGGAGTGAAGGCACCAGCTACCAGGGACACTGCATTAGATTTAAATCCTGTGAAGGTGGGTGGAGTGCAAAAATCCAACGGAGGCAGCCACTCCCCCATATACAAGCTAAAAAATGACAATTGGCCCTGCACATCCAAAAATATATTTTTTGAAAAAAATGAGCATAGGTGCACGCTGGTGTGGCAATAATATACAAACACATATTTTCAAAAAATATATTTTTGGATGTGCAGGGCCAATTGTCGTTTTTTAGCTTGTATATGGGGGAGTGGCTGCCTCTGTTGGTTCTTTGCACTCCACCCACCTTCACAGGTTTTAAATCTAAATTTAAATGCTGGTGCCTTCACTCCCTGAAGTATGGAGGTCTCAACAGGACCTAGAGAGAGGAAAACGTCAGTGTAGGACCCACCTGCATTGAGGTCTCGTTGAAGTTCGAAGGTGGGCTGAAGCAGTTTTGATCAAAAATGTGAACTAAGAACCTCATAATTTTCAATATATCATAAATTGCAGAAATGCTTTTTTTTAAAAAATTCCTATGTGCCTTTTGTTAGTTCTTTTTTTTGTTCTTGTGCTGAGGATTTTGGAATGTTTTTTTAAAAAAAATGTAACAGTTATCCCTTCCTGGGATTTTTTAAAAAAAGTAAGAAACATAAAAAGTGAAGAAAAAATAAATAAAATAAATTATAAAATAAAAATAAATTTTTAATAAAAAGTAACTTTGCATACATTACACACGAAAACACCCTACACATATTAGGTATCCACACGACCGTAATAACCTGTAGAATTAATCAAGTTATTAAGTGTGGAAGACAAGGAGGAAAAAACGAATGTGATGTCAACAAAACTTGTGAAGAGAGGGAACTAAAATAAAGGTATCCTTAACATTGTAAAAAACATACTTTAGGCTGAAATGATGCATTTTGTTTTACAAAAAATGTTCTCAAAATGGCAGAAAAAAATGTGCAAGGGACCAAACATAGAAGTGAACATGCTGGTTACAAATGGACTGTGTGAAGTACTATGTATCCTCAAATTTTTTTTACAGTACAAATGTGTAATTCCAATCTGGCAAAAATATTTTTCATGTCCTTTAGCATGTAAATGCCCAATGGTCAGCTACTTTTAGTATCTCTGTGAACAAGAATGTCAAATCATCTGAAAGGCAGTGGAAAATAGTCAGTAAGGGCCACATGTATGAAAACTGTCTAGATCTAAAACTCACTTTGTTGCCCATAGCAACCAATCAGAGTTGCCCATAGCAACCACATGTATGAAAACTAGACAGTTTTCATACATGTGGCCCTAAGAGTCAATGGGCAGTGGGAGAAGACTTTAAAAATGGTAAAGTATGCAATGGTCCTGAAAATGTAGTTATTTGACATATTAATGTGTCATAAAAAATAACTTAATGTACAACTAATGTTTTTATGTCAACACATTTTTTAAGAATTTTTGGTAATGTTTTTTTCTTTTTTAAATTCTCCATATCACTATCAATATTTTAAAAAAGTCCTGAAGTCTTGCAGTTTTCATTTTGGCCACTAAGCCTAATAATAGTCTGGGACTCTCATTCTGTAGGGAAACTTTTTAGCAGTTTTTTCATTATCAGTACAGGCAGGATTACACTGAAAGGTGACATCGATGTGTAGATTACTTAGGATCCACCATTCACAATAGGAGATAGTCACAGTGCACCCTCTTCCTTCCAGGAGAAATAGCATGCCTAGAAAACTCTTCTATAAAAGTCAATGGGTCTGCTCCTGTTTACAGGCTCGTATGCACATGTAGCTGCTGTAAAGCATCTCTCTAAATGCTGTTAAAAGCAGCTAAAGGCTGTCTCAATCATATACATTAACCCCTTCCCGACATACTCTCATATATAAATGAACGCTGCTCACCATAATGTGGAATCCTTTGCACCTGCTTCTTTGCCTGGCTGAAATTCACAGCAGTGATCCGCACGGTTCACAGGTTCCCAGTATCCTGCTAGACAAATACTTCAGCAAAAAGAAGATTAGAACCAGCGATTCTTCTGTGTTTAAAAATTTATGCCTTTATTTCCATCCGTGGATGTAGGGGGTCAGGGGATAGACCAAGCGTTTCGGGCTTCACATAAATTTCCCTTGTTCACGGTTTAAAGCTTACATTTTCTGTTTCGTCTTAAATAGCTAAAAGGGCTGGTACTCACATTACGAGTCATTTCCCTTCAAATAAAATAACAGAGCTAAAAGCTACACTGTGGTATTACATTGAAATAATTTTCATTTATTATATACAATTATGATGATGTTTTAAAAGAGAAATATGAATCAGAATACATTAGTAAATATAAGCTAAATCGTTCCTATAGTTCATTCCGAAGGGAACCGTGTTTCTAGTTCATATATCCAGGCAGCTTCGCGCAGACGCACATTGTTTCTGCCAGTCACTTCCATTTACGGGGCATTCTACCTTTTCTATTCCATACCAACGAAAATCTGTAAATGAATTTTCATGGCATTCTACGAAATGTTTGGTGACCCCTGAGTAAGTGCTTTTCCCTTTCTTTATATTGGTTATATGTTCTGCAATGCTTTGTTTTTCCTTTTCGGATTGTGTTTCCTACATAGAGAATATTACAGGCTATGCATTGTACTACATAAATAAGGTGATTTGTGTCACAATTTATAAAATCTTTTATTTTGTATGTTTTGTTTTTGTTTGGTCCCATAAAACTTTCCTTTTTAATGCTCTGTTTGCATACGTTGCATCTTTTTTTGTTGCATGGGAAGAAGCCTTTTAAATTCATCCAGGTTTCTGTTTATTTCTTATCTGTAAACTTGCTTCTCATCACCTCCTCTGCTATGATTTTGCTCCTTTTAGCTACCATATGGACTCCCTCATCTATAATATTTGCCAGTATTGGATCTTCTCTTAATATATTTAAGTTTTTATAAAATATCTTTTTAATATCATTAAATTCCTGGCTATATTTTGTTGAAAAAACAATTCCTTTCTTTTTTGTCTGTGGGGTTTTTTGTTTTTTCCTTCAACAGGTTTTCCTGTGTCTTCCCTTGCATTTTCTTTTTGGCTTCCTGCATTATCTTATTTGTATAACCTCTTTTTTCCAGTCTACTGTCTATGATTTGTATCTGTTTGTTATACTCTGCTTTTTCCGTGCATGCTCTCCGTGCTCTACTGTATTCCCCAAATGGTATTGCATACTTTGTGTGTATTGGATGACAACTGTCTGCGCGTAATATAGTGTTACCACTGGTGGGTTTTCGGTATAATGTGGTCATGATTTTAGTGTCTTTTACTATCAATTCCACATCTAAGAAGGAAATTTTTTCCTCCTGTACTGTGTGGGTAAACCTTAAGTTGGCAGTATTGTGATTGACATAAGAAATAAAGTCTGGTATGGGCGCTACATCGACGACCTCCTCATAGTATGGGGTCGCGATGTGGCGTCCATACCGGACTTTATTTCTTATGTCAATCACAATACTGCCGACTTTAGGTTTACCCACATAGTACAGGAGGAAAAAATTTCCTTCTTAGATGTGGAATTGATAGTAAAAGACACTAAAATATCATGACCACATTATACGAAAACCCACCAGTGGTAACACTATATTACGCGCAGACAGTTGTCATCCAATACACACAAAGTATGCAATACCATTGGGGGAATACAGTAGAGCACGGGAGAGCATGCACGGAAAAAGCAGAGTATAACAAACAGATACAAAATCATAGACAGTAGACTGGAAAAAAGAGGTGTATAAAATAAGATTAATGCAGGAAGCCAAAAAGAAAATGCAAGGGAAGACACAGGAAACCTGTTGAAGGAAAAAACAAAAAACACAAAGACAAAAAAAGAAAGGAATTGTTTTTTCAACAAAATATAGCCAGGAATTTAATGATATTAAAAAGATATTTTATAAAAACTTAAATATATTAAGAGAAGATCCCATACTGGCAAATATTATAGATGAGGGAAGTCCATATGGTAGCTAAAAGGAGCAAAACCATAGCAATGAGGTGATGATGAGAAGCAAATTTACAGATAAGAAAAACAAACAGAAACCTGGATGAATTTAAAAGGCTTCTTCCCATGCAACAAAAAAAGATGCAACGTATGCAAACTGAGCATTAAAAAGGAAAGTTTTATGGGACCAAACAAAAACAAAACATACAAAATAAAAGATTTTATAAATTGTGACACAAATCACCTTATTTATGTAGTACAATGCATAGCCTGTAATATTCTCTATGTAGAAAGCACCAGGGGCGTCGCTAGGCTGTTTTATTCGGGGCCCGAGCCCCGAATAAAACAGCCTGTGCCCCGAGTCTCCCGGGCTCCAGGCCTCTGCCCTGGGCCTGGAGCACCGACTGGCCCTTTAGCTGCATGTGCATCCGATGGACGCACACACAGCTGAGGGCTTCTGCGGAGCAGAGCGCGAGCGCTCCCTGGCCCGCAGACAGTGTCGGACCCTCAGGTCTGACACAGCGGGGCCGCCGGGTCCTCACAGCGCTGAGGACCCGCCGCAGCCCGGTGCGCCTCAGCCGGCAGTGTCGCGATGCTGTGATGTCATCGCGACGCTGCCTCTCCTCGGGCGCACAGCGCGTCATAGGCCGTGCGCCCGAGGAGCTGCCGGAGGAGCGCGCGGCTGAAGAGGAGAGAAGAGGAGCGCGCTCGCCGGGGGAGTTAAGGTGAGTATTAATGTTGTTATTTTTTAAAGGGGTTTCCCTGCTCTAGGGCCCCTATAATGCCTGCCTGTGGCCCCCTACCCTGCCTGTGGCCCCTGCCTGTGGCCCCCATATACTGCCTGTGGCCCCCATACCCTGCCTGTGGCCCCCATATCCCTGCCTGTGCCTATAATGCCTGCCTGTGGCCCCCCTACCCCTGTCTGTGGCCCCCATTTTACTGCCTGTGGCCCCCATACCACTGCCTGTGGCCCCAAATATCCCTGCCTGTGGCCCCATATCCCTGCCTGTGCCCTATAATGCCTGCCTGTGGCCCCCATATCACTGTCTGTGGCCCCCATATCCCTGCCTGTGGCCCCCATATCCCTGCCTGTGCCCCTATAATGCCTGCCTGGGGGCCCCCATACACTGTCTGTGGCCCCATATTCCCTGCTGTGGCCCCCATATCCCTGCCTGTGCCCCTATAATGCCTGCCTGTGGCCCCCATAACCCTGCCTTTGGCCCCCATATACCTGCTGTGGCCCCATATCCTGTCTGTGGCCCCTATTAATGGCTGCCTGTGCCCCTATAATGCCTGCCTGTGGCCCCATATACTGCTATGGCCCCCATTTCCTGCCTGTGCCCTATAATGCCTGCCTGTGGCCCCATTATCCCTGCCTGTGGCCCCCATATCTCCCTGTGGCCCCATTGCTGCTGTGCCCCTGTAATGCCTGACGGTGGCCCCCATATTCTGCCTGGGGCCCCCATATGCTGCCTGTGCCCCTATAATGCCTGCCTGTGCCCCTATAATGCCTGCCTGTGGCCCCTATAATGCCTGCCTGTGGCCCCCATATCCCTGCCTGTGGCCCTATATACCTGCCTGTGGCCCCCATACGCCTGCCTGTGGCCCCCATACGCCTGCCGATGGCCCCCATATCCCGGCCTGTGGCCCCCATATGCCTGCCTGTGCCCCCCATATACTGCCTGTGGCCCCCATATACTGCCTGTGGCCCCCATATACTGCCTCAGTGCCCCCATATACTGCCTCAGTGCCCCTATATACCTGCCTGTGCCCCCATATACTGCCTGTGCCCCCCCGATATTCTGCCT
Source organism: Phyllomedusa bahiana (assembly GCA_025379985.1). Taxonomy (NCBI): domain Eukaryota; kingdom Metazoa; phylum Chordata; class Amphibia; order Anura; family Hylidae; genus Phyllomedusa; species Phyllomedusa bahiana. Next base: position 5,365 of record JAODAL010054875.1, on the reverse strand, counting down.
GTGCCCCCCTATATCCTGCCTGTGGCCCCATATACCTGCCTGTGGCCCCATATACTGCTTCAGTGCCCCTATATACCTAACTGAGGGGACTGCTATACCTATAATTAAGGAGTTGCTGGAAATGTGAGGATTCTAAGATATTTGTGTCCAAATCCTCAGGGACAAGTATTGGCCGGGAGCAATCAGAATGAAGGTGTGAACCGGATGGAGAAGAAAAGGGAAAGTGAACGACGCTGATCAGAAAAGACGTCTCCGGTGAGTTACTAAATGTAACTGCAGGGTAATCACTTATATTTCTGCAGAGTCTACATACAACTAGTATCTACCACTATATGGTCACTGTATGGGGTAATATACAGTCCTCAGCGTCTGTGTACACGTGTGTCTCCCACTATCTGGTCACTGTATGGCGGTGGTATATGTAATCAGAGCCTGTGTACAGCTGATGGTCACATGTGGAGGTCGCGTTTGGTCAGGGTCTGGCAGGAGTATTTGAGCCTTAAGTAGTAATAGTTTTGGGTCTTGGTTTTGTAGGAGGGTTTTAGTAACAATCACTCGTCCGGTAGATTTCCTCCATGTGTAGTTGTATGTTTTGGTGACTGTTTAGGGGTATTGTCATATGAAGGTGAGAAGTTCTGAAAAAGTAAATTTGTCATTGGTGATTTTTACTGTACAGTGACTGCTGAGGAGATGGACGGGATCTGTGTGGGATGTGCAGAAAATTAGTGACAGGAACACAAGGTTTTTCTCTGTAAAAAAACATCCGCAGTTCAAAATGAGGCGTGAAAAATGTCGTGTGAACCCAGCCCTACCCAGAAAAACACAAAGGGCCCGAGCCCCGGATGTTTTAGGACCCTAGCAACGCCCCTGGAAAGCACAATCCGAAAAGGAAAAACACGCATTGCAGAACATATAACCAATATAAAGAAAGGAAAAAGCACTTACTCAGGGGTCACCAAACATTTCGTAGAATGCCATGAAAATTCATTTACAGATTTTCGTTGGTATGGAATAGAAAAGGTAGAATGCCCCGTAAATGGAAGTGACTGGCAGCACAATGTGCGTCTGCGCGAAGCTGCCTGGATATATGAACTAGAAACACGGTTCCCTTCGGGAATGAACTATAGGAACGATTTAGCTTATATTTACTAATGTATTCTGATTCATATTCTCTTTTATAACATCATCACATTGTATATAATAAATGTAATTATTTCAATGTAATACCACAGTGTAGCTTTTAGCTCTGTTATTTTTATTTGAAGGGGAAATGACGTCGTAATGTGAGTACCGCCCCTTTTAGCTATTTAAGACGAAACAGAAAATGTAAGCATTACCGTGAACAAGGGCAATATGTGAATGCCCGAAACGCGTTGGTCGATCCCCTGTACCCCCTACATCCACGGATGGAAATAAAGGCATAAATTTTTAAACACAGAAGAATCGCTGGTTCTAATCTTCTTTTTGCTGAAGCCCTTCCCGACATAGGATGTACCCATAAGTTCCTGCAAATGGATGTATGGGAACGTCCTGGAGATCGTGCAGGCTTACAAGCAAATCCCGCATGATTGCGACATGGGACCAGCAGTATATTACCACTGGCCTCATGTCACATCACCTGTGGCCAGAGTGAGCTCCGGCCATGGGTGATTAACCCTTAACTATTGTGATCTATCTTGATCGCAATAGCTAAGGTAAAGGCAGGAGCAGTGAGCTCCTCCTGTCTGTAATTGGCGCAGCAGCGGCACTCAGCGCCGCTACTGATCTCCTACCAGGCAGCCTGGGAAGTGAAAGGAAGACTTCCTGGCTGTCTGTGATGTCATCTTGCCCATAATGCATTGGCCACTCTCACGTGGTGTAAGCTGCCCGGTATCCAGCGTTCTCCTGAAAAAGGAGATGTGAGATGGATATATAAACGGAATGAGACTGTTGTACTCACCAAGAAACTTAAAGGGGTTTTGCCACCATGTATTGTTGACGTGGGATCCTCCAAAATGGGTATTTAATCACTTTTCTAAATATGTGTCATTAAAAAAAGTGAAAACTCTGAGAGCTACAGCATTTCTCAATCCCCCTTAGTTACCTCAAAGCTTTCCCTAGTCACGACCCAGGAGCTGACAGGCCGCGCTTGTGTGAAACACTTCTTATCTGATGTCAGGCAAAATGAATGAGCTTTTAAGGCACCGGGTAGACAGTGCAGTCTGAGGCTGTCTTGCTGTATTGAGAATCCACTGTTGTACTGTTTATTATTTCACTTAAGTTTTGAGACGCTCCCTTGGATTCCTCACTCCTCACTCACCCCCTCCCTCTCTTCCCTGTAGCTTCATGATTCAGCGTGATTTGTTGACATTCTCCCTGTGCTAAGGAGAGAGGTAAGAAACTTTCGTCTTGGCAAATCCCCTTTAAGTATACCATTTACCCTACATTTGTAAGTGTGAAGTGCTAACACAAATGTTTATGGTGTACAGGATAAAAATGTTTCGAAGATAAGAAAAAACTTTTTTGCTATATTTAATACATCATTTGATTATAAGATATAAATTGGAATTTGAAGGAGAAGCTCCATGATGGACTAATGGTGGTAAACTTAATGGACACAGTTTAAATTAGTGGTGCTGTTGTATAAAAAAAATCATTTCTATTGTGTAAAAGTAATAAAACATAAAAAAGACAATATCAAATGTATATCATTGCAAGTGTACTGACACACCGAGGAAAGGTGAAACCCAAAGAACAATGACGGACCTGTGTTTTTTTCCACCCATTTTCATGGCCCAATGCTAAAAAAAAAACTATGGAACACCTGTACGCCCAAAATGCACAGTACACCCCTAGATGAGATCCATCCATTTTGCATAGAAAAAATTTGAGGTGCTTTTTTTCCAGGATTCTTTGCAAAAAATTAAACATTTTCTGCTAAAATTGCAGATTGTTGGAAAAAAAGGTTTCTTTATTTTCACAGCCTATTGCTAAAACACTTTGTGAAACACCTATGGGGTCGATATACTAACTATAACCCTGGATATTTTCCTTAAGGGGTATAGTTTCCAATATGAGGTCTTTCTAGGTATGTTTATTAGATTTTAGCATGTTAGGGTGATCACAAACCTGGAATGGCGCCTAAAGAAAATCGTAATGTAAATTATGCTCCTTCTATTCTGGGGCTTGTGGTTCAGCCAAATAGCACACTAAGGCTACATATGGGATGTCCATAAAAATGGCAGAATCTGGGGAATCAATATTTAGTTGCATTTCCTTGGTCACATCAACCGTGTTCTTGTGAATAGTGGATAAAAATTAAAAATCTGCAAAAAAAGTGAAATTTTGAAATTTTACCTCCACTCCGCTTTAACTCCTGTGAAACACCTAATGGGTTAATAAACTTCTTCTCCTCCCGTCTTCTAAAACTTAATGTAGAGAAAACTGAAATCATTATCTTGCCACCGACCCACTCCATCCCTCCACCTGATCTCTTTATCATAGTCAATGGCTCTACACTCACACCGGTGCCGCATGTCCGCTGCCTTGGGATAACACTCGACACAGCTTTGTCCTTCAAACCCCAAATCCAAATCCTTACCTCCACCTGCCGGCTCCACCTGAAAAACATCTCTCGCATCCGCTCATTCCTTAACCCTGTCACTACAAAATGCTTTCCACGCCCCCTTGTCATCTCCCGCCTCGACTACTGCAACATCCTTCTCTGTGGCCTCCCATCCAGCACTCTCACTCCCCTCCAATCCATTCTCAACTCTGCTGCCCGTCTTATCCACCTCTCTCCTCGCTACTCCTCTGCCTCTCCCCTCTGCCAATCTCTTCACTGGCTGCCCATTGCCCAGCGCATTAATTTCAAGTTACTAACCCTGACCTACAAGGCTCTCCATAACCTCTCCCCTCCATACATCTCTGCTCTAATCTCCAGATACTCCCCCTCACGCAACCTCCGCTCCTCACAGGATGATCTTCTCCACTCTCCTCTTGTCACCTCCTCACACAACCGTCTCCAAGATTTCTCTCGTGCCTCCCCCATACTCTGGAACTCGCTGCCCCAACAACTCAGACTCTCCCCAACTTTCACCAGCTTCAAAAGCAATCTGAAAACCCACCTCTTCAGTATTGCCTATGACCTAGAATAACACCGCTGTCACTACACCCCACAAACATATCTGCCCCTCACCTTCTGTCTCTTTCCCCCTTCCTTGTAGATTGTAAGCCTTCGCGGGCAGGGCCCTCTCTCCCTCTGTACCTGTTGTTAGTCAGAGATTGTCACTATTGTAAATGTTTGACTTATGTTATGTATGTAACCCCCTGAATGTACAGCGCCCTGGAATCAATGGCGCTATAAAATAAATAATAATAATAATAATAATATAATAAAATGCAGTTTTGACTACTTTAAGGGCTGTGGTTTCCTAGATGAAGTCATTTATGGGGGTGTCTTATGCGGAACTTAGGCGCAAAAGGAATACGCCTAACATGTATTAATTTTAGAGACAGGCTGGAAATCAGCGAAAAATCATGAAGCATGTTAGTGAAGAGCAAAAATGTATTTTTGCTTCCTTCACCTTGTATTCTATTTAGTATATACAGCAAGAGCCAGCACAGCACAGGTCTTGCATGGACTTGTGGTCCTCCAAGCAGGATTTCTATGTTTCCAGGGCTTAGTTTGGGTTGTATTTACGAACGTATGTAAGTCCGCAAATACATCACCAAATACTCCTAAAATAATGAATAGCTTAGAATTGATGCCAATGGAAAATCCGGATTTACGGACGTATTTACGGCCACAAATACATCTGGATTTTCCATTGGCATAAAATCTAAGCTAATTGTTCATTATTTTAGGAGTATTTGGTGATGTATTTGCGGACGTAAATACGTCCGCAAATACGACACGAACTAAGCCCTGGGAACATAGAAATCCTGCTTGGAGGACCAAAGGTCCCAGCAAGACTTGTGCTGTGCTGGCTCCTGCTGTATATACTAAATAGAATAAAAGGTGAAAGAAGCAAAAATACATCTTAAATTTTTGCTATTAAAAAAGACAAAAAAATAACATCACTACAACATCATCATTGGCTTATTTCATGTAAAATTAGTTAAATTTTCTCCGTATTTTTAAGACCTTTTAGAGCTGATATTTCTTTCTTTTGAGATCTTATATATATTTCGTTTAATTTTAAATGATCAACTTTTTTCAATACATTGAAATCGATTTTATACAACTTTGATATTTATCTTTTTTCATTAAGAGGGATGAGCGATTATAATCGACAAAGTTTAATTCGGCGCGGTTTTTAGGTTGATCGGAAATTTCCAATCGCGCGATAATTTAGGTGAGAATCTGCGCTAATTATTACCCCCT
>JAODAL010054874.1:0-24343 GCA_025379985.1 Phyllomedusa bahiana | reverse complement strand
TGTTAATGGACCATTTTGCAAAATGACTTGTTTTGCAAGATCTTTAATATAGCTATCAATCCCTATATTGAGACAACCCATTTAATACAATTAAAAAAGAGAAACAAAGACATGGTGGGATTCCATCCTATTTTAAAAATGTGTTTTCTAGAATTAAACTACTAAAAAACTTGCATGTACAAAATAGCTGGTAAAAAAATTCCTCTTAATTGTACAAGGGAGGTACAATGGAGTATGGAGCACGGACAGAGAACAAAGTACAGAGACAATTTCCTCCAGCACGTTGAGTAAAATGAGAAAAAGAATGCCAAGAAAAAGGGCACCTGGGTGGAACAGGAGCGTTAACCACCAGTATTTCCAAGTGAAGCTCAATTGGTCCGCACTCATACGGAGGGGCAAGCGCTACCCAGGACAGGGACAGTATATGTCCAGTGAAACTAAAATGGTGGTTGAAAGACTCCTATTTCCGTCACTTTTTAATCTGTCGGTCATGTAGGTTTAAGGGTCATGCTGCAGTCCAGGACAGGGATAGTCTATGTCCAGTTCAACTACAATGGTGGTTGAAAGACTCCTTTTTCCGGCACTTCTTAAATCTGGGGGTTAGGCAGGTTTGGGGCTCATGCTGTGGCCCAGGACAGGTATAGTCAATGTCCAGTTCAACTAAAATGGTGGTTGAAAAACTCCTTTTTCCGGCACTTTTTAATCTGTGGGTCAGACAGGTTTAATGGTCATACTGTGGTACAGGACAGGTATAGTCAATGTCCAGTTCAACTAAAATGGTGGTTGAAAGATTCCTTTTTCCGGCACTTTTTAAATCTGGGGTCATGCAGGTTTGGGGCTCATGCTGCGTTCCAGGACAGGGATATTCAATGTCCAGTTCAAGTAAAATGATGACTGTTGTGGATGTTAATTCCAGCTTCTCCAGCCCTGTTTGGGTGTAAGAATGAAGGTGTTGTTGCTCTCCCATAGACTTTAATGGTCATCGGTGATAATCTATCATCGACCATCGAATATCTTATTGGTTATTGCCGTTATCGACCATTGACCCGATGACGATAGTCAACGTAATCGCTCATCACTAATTATAATCCAGTAAAAAGGCAATAATGAAATCATTTTCTGGTATACCAAGCAGGCAATGCTTCTCCTTCATCAGCTGTTCTTACTAAATATCTCTGAAAGTTTTCAGATGTTGACTAAAAGCAGACATTAAAATGAGAAAATAACAAAAATAAATAGAAATCCTGATATCACTTAATAAATGTAGTTTTACTCACTAACTGAAATGCTTAATAGTTATGGGTTGAATATTCTATGCTGGTTATTACAGTGTGGCAGCAAGCAGTAATGATAAGGCTCCAATCACGCAGCATTTGAGCTTTAATTTTTAGTTACTGTATGTGTCAGGAGCATTTCCCAATATAATGGTCCCTCAAGTTACAATGGCCTCATTATATCCAGAATAAAATGGTCTTTCCTGGGACATTGTATCTTGAAACTATACCTTAAAATCTATTTTGCAGACACTGGGTAACTGGAATTATCAACAACATTTTACTTTTAAATCATCTGCATTTGTGAAGTACGTGCACTGACTGGAAGTCTAGTATCGTCTCTCTACAAAACAGTGCAGTGCTACATGAGCCAAAAAATCTTCTATTCTCAACATATCCACAACATAGAAAGTGATTTCTAAGGACTTGCTTTTTCTTTATTAGATAACTTTTCATTAACATTTATTTTTCATTATATTTTTATAACAATTTTGGGGTTTTGAAACCAGTTTCACCAGTTTTTCAGAGAGTTATGGTTTCAACAAACAGTGGTTGCCCATTAGTTAATTAATGTTTTATGTTGAGTACTGTATAAACTTATTTCAGAAGGCTTTGCTACATGCCTCTAAATAGAATTTTTATTTCTACTAGATAAATGGGGCCCAATCAATACATTTAGAATAGACTTCAGGTGCATATGCCAAATGGACACTGCAGAAGCGTATATCTTTTATGCAGCAGATCCCTCTTTTCATTAGAAAATGCAGTAGACTATAGTACTTCTTTTTATGCGGTGGAAAAAATATATCAATGTATACCAACATGATGGATGCCAAAAGCACCCTCTTTTGACATCTGACGGATGAATAGGAATCTATGCATACATTGATATATATGCCCTCAGCTTTCTCAGATCATATTCCAAAATAGAGGTCCGTGTGAACAATCTAACCCTTCTTACCCAGGTTACTTTTAGGTTTTCTTCTGCAGAAAGCCTAAAAATTTTGGTCATGATCATGCTATTTCATTTATTTTACCAAAGTGTATTGATCATGCATTGATCATTTTGTGTCCTTCACTGTCCTGAGACTGGTCATGGCTTGCTTTAAGTGTTGTGTGCAAGTTCAATTAATGATGCTCATGATTTCCTCCTAATTTTGCAAGGAGTTTTTGCTCAGAGTGATGAAGGAAGCTAATAGCACAACAACTCAATCAATGCACTTGTCTAATTGTAAACAAACAAATGTGTATTTGTTAAACTTTCTATGATGTGTTTATCTTGTATTTCGTATTGGCTTGAATGTGTTTTACCACAAAGTAAAATTGCTGTCGGATAGCGTTGAGCGATTGCGTTGGCTATCGAGATCGATCGATAGTCGATAGTCGGCCGCTATCGATAAGGTTTTTCGATAGTGAGCATCGATTATGCACGATGACCATTAAAGTCTATAGGAGAGCAACAACACCTTCATTATTACATCCAAACAAGGCTGAAGAAGCTGAAATTTAAAATCCACCAACATCAAATGGATACGTGCTACATCTTAGGCAACACACTTGGGTTATAAAAGTCACGAAAAAAAGTCACAGACCATTTACTAACCCCTGTCTTGGCCCACAGCCTGACCCTTAAAACCTGCATCACCACAAATTAAAAAGTGCCATAAGGCAGTATTATTTGAACCATCATGTTACTTGAACTGAACATTGAAAATATCCCCCGTGTCCTGGAACGTCAGCATGAGCCTACCCCAAACCTGCAATGACCCCCACATTTAAAAAGTTGCCGAAAAAGGAGTCTTTCCAACCACCATTTTAGTTGAACTGGACATTGGACAATACCTGTCCTGGGCCACAGCATGACCCCCAAACCTGCATGACCCCCACATTTTAAAAAGTTCCGAAAAAAGGATTCTTTCACCACCATTTTAGTTCTGAACTGGACATTGACTATACCTGTCCTGGGCCACAGCTGAGCCCCAAAAAACTTGCATGACCCCCCACATTTAAAAAGTGCCGAAAAAGGAGTCTTTCAGACCACCATTTTTAGGTTGAAACTGACTTGACTATACCTGTCCTGCCACATCATGAGCCCAAACCTGCAATGACCTCCCACATTTAAAAAGTGCCGGAAAAAAGGAGATCCCTTTCAACCACCAATTTAGTTGAACTGAGACATTGACTATACCTGTCCTGGGCCACAGCATGAGCCCCAAACCCTGCATGACCCCACATTTAAAAAGTGCCGGAAAAAGAGTCCTTTCAACCACCATTTTAGTTGAACTGGCATTGACTATACCTGTCCTGGGCCACAGCAATGAGCCCCAAACCGCATGACCCCGCACATTTAAAAAGTGGCCCGGAAAAAGGATTCCTCTCAACCACCATTTTAGTTGAACCTGGACATTGACTATACCTTCCTGGGCCAACAGCATGAGCCCCAAACCTGCATGACCCCCACATTTAAAAAGTTCCTGAAAAAGGATGCTTTTCAACCACCATTTTAGTTGAACAGGACATTGACTATACTGTCCCTGGGCCACAGCATGACCCAGGGGCCGAGATACAGTGGGTGCGGTGAAAGCCCAGGCTTGGCGTCCATCAAGCTATAACACGCAGGTTAAAATTGCCCTAATGTACTGCAGTCAAGCAAACGAAAAAACTGTCGTGCTGAGCAAGTGCGGGAAGCGTACAGTGTTGAGACTCCAGCCTTCCTCTGTCACAGTCATTCCTGGTAGCGCTTGCCCCTCCGTATGAGTGTGGACCAATTGAGCTTCACTTGAAATACTGGTGGTTAACTGAGCTCCTTTTACAGCCCAGGTGCCCTTTAATCTTGGCATTCATTTTCCTCATTTTACTCAGCGTGCAGGAGGAATTGGGGTCCTCTGTACTTTGTTCTCTGTCCTGCTTCCATACTCCATGTCCTCTGAAAAACTCTACATCTTGTTCAAGTTTTCCTTTACCTCCCTTGTACACATTCAGAGGAAATTTTTTATCAGCTATTTTGTACATGCAAGTTTTTTAGTACTTTAATTCTAAAAACACATTTTTTAAAATAGGATGGAATCCCACCATGTCCTTTGTTTTCTGTCTCTTTTTTTCATTGTATAAAAATGGTTGTCTCAATACAGGAGATTGATAGCTATGTTTTAAAGATCTTGCAAAAACAAGTCATTTTGCAAATATGTGTCCATTAACAGCGTCCTACCTATTCCTGTTTTTCTGACCAGTACCATCACCCTTGAGCCACTCTTAGACAATTGTGAAGAACAAATGTCTGTTAGAAAACAACATTTTTTAGAATAGGACCTGTAGTAATAGGCTGCATGTCCAGCAAAATCCCCCCAAAAATTCAAAGCATGAACCTTAGTAATCCACTTTGGTAGTCAATTGTGAAAACAAATGTCTGTTAGAAACAACATTTTTTTTATAATAGGACCTGTAGTATTTAGGTGCATTTCAAAGCAGCATGACCCAAAAAATATAATAAAAAAATGACTTCTCATCCACAGTTAAAAATTGTGAGGTGATAAATGCCACTTAGAAGCCACATTTCTGTTACAAAGGACCATGATTATTGCTGTATCTGCACAGCTACATGACCCCAAAAAATTATAAATAATGACTTCTCAGCCACTATTAAAAAATTGGTGAGGGAGAGAATGCCACTTAGAAGCCACATTCCTGTTCCAAAGGACCATAGATTAAAATCTGTATCGTCACAGCAACCTGACCCAAAAAAAATTACAATATGACTATCTCAGCCACTATTAAAAAAATTGTGAGTGAGAATTGCCACTTAGAATTCACAGGTTTCTGTCCAAAGGACCAAGATTATTGCATATCTTCACAGCAACATGACCTCAAAACCATTGACAATGGGCGAAACTTCTTATGATAAAGTGAGTAAATGGAATACGGTGTTGTCATGAAACCTTGCTGCTTTTAAGCAGTCTGCCTCACAGCAAAAACCTCGAAAATGAACTATTGGGAAAATAGCATAAAAATAGACAGTATGCATAGAAATTATCAATTATAAAAAAAGTTTTCAAGAGAACCATTTCTGTTTGAAAAAAAGGAACGTAAGTTTTTTTAGACTGGCAACTAATCGGTGACCTCGGCAATTGGGGCCGAACAACATCCATCAGAGATCCATCGCCTGATCAATCTCGATGAAAGTCAACCGATCCACATTATCTGTGGAAAGCCGATTGCTTTGTCCCTGTAATGTACTCCTCCAGCTGTGCTAAGGTCCCGCTCAGATATAAGCCCCCACCCCCCACTTGGCTGCAGTCATGAACAACACCTCTACTGGCGTGAACGAGCCAGCTCGGCCATTTCGTCCATTTAGATACCCAGAAGTCCTATTGGGGTCCGGAACACATACAAAACATCGGTGTTGAAGACGCAGATAGTCGTAACACCATGATCTGAAGCTGATCATCACTGTGTGTTGATGTGTGCCCTGCATTGCATGCGTTGGAGAGGTTGGTAAACAAAGATTGCCAGAGGTCTCACCTATTAGGCTTCTGTCCAACTTGCCTGCTGCTCTCCCGCTACGCTACATGTGCACTCTACAGCTGTCACGTCGCTGATGTTTTTCCACCGTGACATTTGGGAACGTGAAGGCAGGACGCAACAGATGTCTCCATTTGACCATTATCAGCAAGTCTCCATTTCGCTCGCAATTTACTCTCTATTTGGGTGGTGGAGAGGAAAGTTCTGATTTTTGTTTTGTACCGGGGATTACCATTGATGGTGGCCACCCAGTAACTGTTGTTCATTTTGAATGGCCTTAATGCGAGGATCGATGTTGGAGGAAATGGAGCAGCCAAGCCACTCATGTGAGAGATGGACCTTGTATTTCCCAAGCCTCTGGGGTCGAGGGGCACTAAAACAAACTGATCTTTCCTCATCTTCCTCCACCACCCCTCAAATCACGTGCCAACCTCTTTTCCAATTCAGGGACCGAGGTACATCGGTGTCTATGAAATACACTCCTCCTCCTCCTCCTCTCCGCTGCCTCCGGCACAGCTTCAACACAGCCCAGACTTGCCTGAGATTGATGCACCCTGAAGCTGATGCGCCACCTTTTGTCACTAGCACTGGACCCCGATCGGCCCAGCCCTAAGAAGACCGATGAAATTGTGAAACTGTCAGGCCTTGTGCGATTTGACGGAGAGAAATGCTCCGTGTTCCGCACCTGTTTCCGTCTCCTCCTCCCCCTCCGTGCGCTGGCGCGACCTGTGTGTTTCAGAGTTGTCCAACGATCGTTCCAGAACTAAGATCACCACAATGCTCATGCTGACAAGGGCATTGACCGCACTGAACCATTTTTTTTTGGGTGGCTTCTTCAAAACTGGCAAGGATGTGCAGAGCTCTTTCACCTGCCTCCACTGTCCGATGGTTCCTACACCCCGAAGGTCCGTACCGCTGCTTGTCAGGGCATGTGTCACTTTGAACTTCTAATGGCATTGCGCTGCTGCCACAATCGCTGGAGCATGTGTAGGGTGGAATTCCAGCGTGTTTGCCACGTCTCAACATGTAGAGCGTTGACGGGGAGGCCTAGCTAACGCCTGCAATGCAGCTCAGGCGGGACGAAGACAGTGTGCTAACGGCGGAAGTGCAACTCAGACCTCAGCCTTCTTGCAGCAGGCAGATCCAGACCCGGGTAGCTCTTTAGAAATTTTCATGGACGACAAGGTTCATGACATGTGCCAAGGCAAGGGATGTGCTCCAGCCTACGATCTTAAGGGCGGCCATCAGATTTCGCCCGTTATCGCTACACCAACCTTGCCTGGCACAAGGTTCAGTTTCACCCGCCAGCGCTCGGGTTCTCCGTTGCTTAGAGCCTAGTCCACAAGCTCCTGACCCTGTGTGTGGACGGTACTCCAAGGCAGATTACTTTTCAACACGGCCTGGTGTCTCCCTTCTGGGGCACGTGATTCCACCAGAGGACCTTGGGGAAAGAGCCCTGCCCCATCCATGCTGGTTTTTGAAAAGCGTGCGCTGAGCCTGAGAGCCCCGTCCACCCCCATAGACCAGCCACATTCCAGCTCACCCAGTGAGCTGTCACAGAGATATAGCGCCTATGGCCGGCTACTAAGTCCGGATGTGTCCGTGGGTGAGGTGGACTTTTCCGACACCGAGCAGACAACAGCCTTGAAATTTTAGATGACACGTGCTGGGCCAGGGCAGTGGACGGCTTTTTCTGGCAAAAAAAGCCTGCATCGTATCCTGGTATTGGGGGGCAGGCGAGGGCCATGACGTGGTGGACACCCATCTGTGTCCACAGACGGAAAGGCAAAATTCCCAAAGGCAAAAGCCTGGCAATGCCGACATTCAGGCTTTTGGCTTTGGATGGTTTGGGTTAAGTGTTTCTTCTGCTCCCAACACCTGAAGACAGAAGGCTGGCAGGCTAGACTGGCCGCTGTACGGCGTGCAGGTCGTCAAACTTGCGGAAGTAGAAGGGTGTATTATGTGTTCTTCTTGTGTCGCTGGTGGTACTCGGCTTCGCGACGGTGGAGTCTGAAGCGGCAGGCTGATCCCTAGATCTACTATCGTGAGAGACATGGGCAGCTGAGGAACGCTTGGTGTGGCGGAGATGAGTGAGACTGAGACAAAGGGTGTGACAGTGGTTGGAGGCCCCGGCGTCGGTCTGGCCTTTTTGGCCAAGTGTTCCCGATGTCCATTTCAACTCATGCATTCGCTGCATTGTGACTAGACATGTTGGTGGTGGTTAACACTTAAGGTTCTTGCCTCAACTTATGCGTTTACGGCAAAGGCGGCATATGAACATCGCTGGGGGGGGGGGGGGTGGAATCAGAGGTCATGCTCAAAGAAGGCCCAGGCTTGAGAGGTCCATGGACCCTTTTTGACGGCGATAAGCAGGAGCTGGGTTTGCGCTGAACCGTGGCTGGCGGAATCATATCACGGACATTCTGCGACCCGCCTCTCTCCATTTTGTGGTGGGACCGTATTGACACTCCCATCGTCATCCTCCTCGTCCACTGATGAAGCGCTCACAAGCAAATTCTGTGGAAAAGACCAGGATGATCCGCAATGTCCCATCATCATCATCATCAACACAGGTGACCTGTCGTCCTGACTTTCTCATCACAGAAGCTGCGGGCTACAAGCAAGGGCACTGCAAGGCGTTGCCGACCGCCCGTTATTTATTGCCGATTGACCGGCTTCCTTCACCTCCTCTGATGGCAATCAGTAACTGGGCGTCAGCGCAGACTAAAACAAACTCTTTGATCTATTAAAATGCCTCTGAACCCCAACCCATTTTGGTCATCAAAGTGGTCTTCAGACAATGGATTAATCCACAGTGGTATGGGTACACGAGTTGACATAATGGGCTGCTTCATGTTGGACGGATGCTGATGATGCAGATGACGACATTTGTGGCCAGGTGACTGGAGGAGAGGAGGTAAGACTGCTAGATGCAGGTTGTCATTAACCACTGAAGGACAGAGTTGGTCAAACGATGTTCGATTACTTAATTCACAGGGCCCCCTGACCGCCGCAGCGATGATCAAGCTGACGTCCTGCAACTGACGATTCCGTCTGGCATGCATGTAGTCGCCAGCACTGTGAAGGAGCACCTTTCTCTCGGTTACCGTCAACCTCCCATGTGCTACCCCCCTCTTTGAGCTTCGCTTAACCACCTGCATTTCGCTCCATGTTAAGAAATATAAAAATTTGAGAAGTATGGATAGTTTGGAAGTCCCTCTTATTAAAAGACGGCAAATTCACAGCTATTCCTCAAATCCCTCTAATCAAAAACAAATTGCTTTGCTGGATTCGAAATTTTAAAACTGCAAGGTGTCTATCAAACAAATCTGGACTGGGCAAAATCCCAAAAAACACGTATCTGTTTATGTTTTGGTATAATAAACGGTATTTTTTGCACCTTTCAATGTACCTGTGGTGAATATAAATTGCTGTATTTAAGATTTACGTAGATCTGCGTCAATGAAACAGTGCTGGTGTGCAAAATCAAAATCACGTAACAGTTAATGTTTTGATATAATAAACGGTAGTTTTTTTGCACCTTTCAGAATCACCTGTGGTGAAAATAATTGCTGTTTTAAGGATTTACGTGGGATCTACATCAATGAACAAGACCTGGGTGTGCAAAAGTCCAAAAAACCCGTAACTGTTTATGTTTTTCGTATGATACACGGTATTATTTTGCAGCGCTTTCAATCACCCTGTTGTTAATATAGAATTGCTTTTTTTAGATTTACGTAGATGCAGCGTCAATGAATAGTCTGTGGATGTGCAAAAGTCAAAAACACGTAACTGTTATGTTTTGATATAAAAAACGTGTTTTTTTGCACCTTTTCAAAATTCACTGTGGTGAATTATAGAAATTGCTGTTTTAAGATTTACGTAGATGCAGTGCGTCAATGAACAGTTGCTGTTTGCGCAAAATTCAAAAAACAAGTAACTGTTATGTTTTGATATAATAAACTGTATTTTTGCACCTTCCAATTCACCTGTGGTGAATATAGAATTGCTGTTTTAAGATTTACGTAGATGCTTGGCGTCAATGAAGAGTGCTGGGTCGCAAAAGTCAAAAAACGACGTAACAGTTATGTTTTGATATAATAAACGGTATTTTGCAACCGTTCAATACAACACTGTGGTGAATATATAATTGCTGATTTAAGATTTACGTAGATCTGCCGTTCAATGAGACATGCCTGGGAGTCAGAAATGTCAAAAAACACATAACTGTTATGTTTTGTAAATAAAAACTGATTTTTTTGCACCTTTCTATTCACCTTGTGGTGATATAGAATTTCTAATATTAAGATTTATTTTTATGCTGGTCGTCAATGAAGAGTGCGGTGTCGCAAAAGTCAAAAAACACTTACACTGTATGTTTTCGTATGATACACGGATATTTTTGCACCTTTCAATTCACACTGTGGTGAATATAGAATTGCTGTTTTAAGAATTTACGTAGATGCGCGGTCATTGAATAAGCTGGGTGTGCAAAAGTCCAAAAACACGTAACTGTTATGTTTTTTATATAATTAAACGTTGTTTTTTTGCACCTTTCCAATTCTCCCCCTGGTTGGTGAATATATAGAAAGCTTTTTAACAGATTTACGTAATTCTAATGAGTCAATGAACAGTGCTGGGGTTGCGCAAAAGTCAAAAAAACACGTAACGGTTAATGTTTTTGAATAATAAACGGTATTTTTTTGCACCTTTCAATTCACCTACCTGTGGGTGAATATAAATGTGCTTGTTTTAATGATTTTACTAGATGCTAGGGCGTCAATGAACAGTGCTGGTTGCGAAAAGTCCAAAAACACGTAACTGTTAGTTTTGATATAATCAACGTTATTTTTTGCACCTTTCCAATTCACCTGTGGTGAATATAGCATAGCTTTGTTTTAAGATTTAACGTAGATGCGGCGACAAGAACAGTGCTGGTGTGGGCAAATAGTACAAAAACACAAACTGTTAATGTTTTGATATATAATAAACTGTAATTTTTTGCACTTTCAATTCACACTGTGGTGAATATAGAATTGCTGTTTTAAGATTTATGTCGTAGCCTGCGTCCAATGAATCATGCAGGGTGGCGCAAAAGTCAAAAAACAAACGTAACAGTTGATGTTTTGCGTGTACGATACACGGTATTTTTTTGGCAAAAAACAACCTGTTCCTGAAAACAAAGATTTGCTGGATTGTAAATTAAGTGCAAGGTGGGATTATATCAACAGTCCACAGGTGTAATTGGTAAAATTGACCGCACTCTAGTCAGAAATATATATCGATAATAAAAGTGGAGTTTTGCAGCTAACAAAAGACCTGCAGTTAACAAGAAATGATGTTTATCAATATAAGTTCAGGCTGCACAATATCCAGAAATATTTCATACAAACTGTTAATAATAAAGATTTTCCACTACCATGTCTACGGACTAAGTCTTGTGAACTTTATCCAGTGTTCTTTATAGATAGAGCTTGTCCTAGTGTTCGCCCGCGGACCCCGCCCCCCCCCTGCCCGCTCCCACCGCCGTGAAATTACAGCATAGATCTGGCTTTAAAATTCCTAGCTAACTACAATAAAAGTCTACAAATCTCTAATCTAACTAAAATGGAAGGATCACAGCTAAATAGTAGAGGTTTCTCTGTGGCAGAAATAGACCTAAATTCGCTGAGGCTGTTTGGCCACAGGCAGACGCAGGTCCCTATCCCTATGAGACGCTGAGTAGACACTGAGCTGAAACAGAAAACCTGTTCTTATGTAAAACAGGTCAGTGATCTATCCAGCCAATCGCAACCATACACTTCCCAGTCATGAGCGTCGCAGACACATCTACACCCTCGCACTATCTGTAATCTCCATTTGCTGGCCACCCCAAAATTACAGGAATCGCCGAAAAAGGCGCGATTTAATAGATGATGCTCAGATTTTTAACTTAATTATCGCATGATACTGGAAATTTTCGATCACCATAAGAAACCTTGCCGATTTCAACCTTTGTCGATAAAATCGCTCAAACACTACTGTCGAAGCTTGAAAAATAAATAATAAACAATTTCAACCATTCTTCATGTCAAAAAATGGTTTTTAATAATTTTGTTTAACCTGAAACCCTTAGTGAGGCCAAAGTGTAACAGCTTATCTCTCTATGGGATATGACCAGTGACGAGACCTCCTCAGTCCTGGCTGTACATGCTCAGACATCACCTCTACTCTCAGGCAGCTAGTGTCAGTCTCTTCCCTGCTTAGTAATCACGCCCACTCACTGCTGAGTGAGTGTTCAACCCCAAGGTGCTGTCATTCTACTCCTGTCCTCTGTACTCCTTAGTAATTAGTCAAACAGTGCAGATAAATAAAAAGAAAAATAGAAACCTCAATCAGGTATGTGCTCTGAGAAAAAAAAAAAAAACATTAGATTTCAGTTTGTATCCTACAGATATTTGAACCAAGGACTCCTATTTTGAAAGGCAGAAGTGCCAACCATTCAGCTTCATTGTAGCTATTCACAGCTCTTTACATAAATAAGCCTTTGTTTGACAAAAGTGAGCACACTGTAGAAAAAAGCATGGTAATGTCAAGCCTGCTGGGTGACATGATAAGCGGTTCAAACAAATCATACTTGCCCCCTTTTGAAAAGCTGATGCAGGACAAACCAGGCATGAAATGCCTTGGCGGTAAAACCCCTTTAACAACAGCAGGGCATGAGGAACCAGGTGCACGATATATCATAACAAACATGAATAAAGTGTAACTACTACCATTATTCTGTGAAACTAATACTATCAATTACTAAAGTAATCGACCTCTTTGTCATTAGATTGTTGCTTATAGTTTAGGTTATGTGCCTAGGATCAATGGTCTGTTGCAAAAGGGAATCCATGGTGGAGTTTTGGAATGAATAAGAACTTACTTGGAGCATAATCAATCTGCACTGAGTCCATTATGGAGAGAGAACTTTTAGGTAGAAGTCAACAAGACAACTGTGAAGAAATTACATTAGATTCCAGTGGACTCTTCTGGTTCAGAGCTGATGTCAGTGCTACCTATCTTCTAGCTGTATTTGTTGCTACTTGACTCATCTCGATTTTGATGGCAGACCTATACATTTTAAATTTTGCTGGCTGTTCAGGTGTTCTCATCAAAGCTTGAACATTACAACTAACGGCTGCAAATATTCTACAAGGGATGACCATTTCATGTATTTTAAATTAACCTAGGTTAAATGGCTTGAAAGCTATGTTCCTTTTCTGAAAATCTAAAAAATGGTCCATTCTCATAACACAAATATTTAGGAATTGACTTTATTCTACTGACACAGTTATGTAGAATACAAAAAAATAAACATCTAAAGCAAACTATTACTTTTTTTACTCTACCATATGTTGCCAGCAATTAAAAAAAAAATAATGGCCCTGATTTATTAAAGCTGCCGAACAAAGAACAGACCTTCTCATATGAATAACCACTGCATGTTTCATTGGTAAAGGTTGAACTGTGTGTGGTTGGTTCTGGGCAACATGGCTTACTTATCTCTTAGTTTTATTAAATATTTATTAATTAACACTGTCTAGCAGTAAGACTGTTCTTGTTGCCCACAGCAACCAGTCAGAGCTCAATTTCATTTTTACAAACAGTTAAGAAATAAAACTGATTGGTTGCTATGGACAACAAAGATGGTCTTAGGATTAGCTGGTTTTAGGAAATGAAGCTCAGTTTTTTTTTTTTTATTGATATACAGTATCTCACCTAAGTGAGTAAACACCTCACCACTTTTTGCAATATTTTAACATATCTTTTCATTGTACAGAGACTTGAGTGAAATGACACTTTACACACAATGGTATTCTAGTAGTCAGTATTACCAGCGTTGTATAAAACAGTATAAATTTGGTGTGCCCTCAAAATATCTCAACGCACAGACCCCAATGTTTAAACCGCTGGCAACAAATGTGAGTACACCCCTAAGGAAAATGGACAAATTGTGCCCAAAGTGTCAATATTTTGTGTGTCATGGAGTTCACTAGAGCTTCATAGGTCCCAGTCACTGAAATTCTCTTCTACTACTCCATGATAACATCATGAAGCTGGTGGATGTTTGAGACCTTGCACTCCTCTAACTTCCCTTTGAGCATGCCCCACAGATGCTTAATAGCGTTTAGGTCTGGAGACATGCTTTGCCAGCCCAGCATCTCTAACCTCATTTTCTTTAGCAAGACAGTGGTCATCTTAGAGGTGTGGTTGGGGTCGTTATTATGTTGGAATTTTACCCTGCGACTCAGTTTCTGAAGGGATGGGATCATGCTCTGCTTCAGTTTGTCACAGTACATGTTGGAATTCATGGTGTTTTCAATGAACTGTAAATCCTCACAGCTGGCAGCAATCATGTAGCCCCAAACCATGACACTCCCATCACCATGCTTGATTGTAGGCAAGACACACCAGTCTTTGTACTCCACACCTGATTGCCACCACATACGCTTGACACCATCTGAACCAAATAAGTTTATATTGGTCTCATCAGACCACAGGACAGGGTTCAAGTTATTTATTTCCTTAGTCTACTTGTTTTCAGCAAACTGTTCGCAGGCTTCCATGTGTATCATTTTTAAAAAAGGCTTCCTTCTGTGATGATAGCAGACCAATTTGATGTAGTGCACGGTATTTTGTTTGAACACTAACAGGCTGACCCCCATCCTTTAATCTCTGCATCAATGCTGGTAGCACTCATACTTCTATTTTGAAAAGACAATCTCTGGATATGATGCTGAGCATTTGTACTCACAGCGAGGCCTTTTCTGAGTTAAATTTTTTTTGCTAAACTGCTTTATGGTGTTTACCAAAATGCTGCAGCTCAGTTTCATGTTGTTGGCAATCTTCTTATAGCCTAGGCCATATTTATGTCGAGCAACAATTTTTTTTTTTAGATCCTCAGAGAATTCTTTGCTACAGTATGAGGTACCATGCTGAACTTCCAGAGACCAGTATGAGAACTTCCAGAGACCAGTATGAGAGTGATATTACCAAATTTAATACATCTGCTCCTCATTCACACCTGAAACTTTGTAACTTTGACAAGTCAAACGATACCATGGATGAAAACTGGAAAATTGGGAATAATTTACTTAGGGGTGTACTCATTTTTGTTGCCAGCAGTTTAGACATTGATGGCTGTGTGTTAAGTTATTTTGATGACACATCCCATTTACACAGTTATTCAAGCTGTTCACTGACTACTTTACATTATATCAAAGTGTCATATCTTCAGTGTTGTCCCATAAAATGAAATAATACAATATTTGCAAAAATATGAGGGATGTACTCACTTTTGTGAGATACTGTAACTACATTTAATTGCGTATTGCACCTTTCATACTTTGCCCATAGCAACCAATCAGAGTTCAGCTTTCATTTTTCCAGAGCACTTAAGAAATGAAAGCAGAATTGGTTGCTATGGGTCACAAAGACGGTTTTAAGATTATTTAGTTTTGCTAAATGAGGCCCACTGTTTTTTTTTTGTGTTTTTTTATTGATATAACTACATTTAATTGCCTATTGCACACTTAAAACTTTGTTACACATAACTATAGCACAAGTAGACATTACTCTAGAATACTAAAATTTATGTATTAAAAAGCTTAAATTCTATACAAAAATGTATCATGTTTTGCTGCTAACATTGTCTGTACAATATAGGTAATATGCACTTATTTTCTGTAAAATCAATATACCCTGGAAAAAATACCAAACTCCCAACAGTATTATTCTAACTTGTTTGTGCAATAAAAGTGTGATTTTTTTTCTTTGTTATAAACAGACTGTAAGTTATTTGCAGAAAGAAAGTTTAGCAGCACTCATAACAGCAATATTATTATAGCAAAAGGAGAACATTAGCGGGTTTGTGACTGTGTAATCCTTTGTACCATTTGTTCAAATACACCAACTTGTCAGGAATGCCGAGTCTGAAAATGTTTGTATTCATACAATTATTAAATTGGCAAAGCTGTTCCCATTTTAAATAATACAAACATTATTTTCTAATAATCCACAAACACATTGAAAATAAAAATTTCGGGCAGTAAAAATTATCCCCCCAGCAAGTTAACTTTTCATATTCCCTTTAAAACCCAAGACTGTATAATTGGCTTTTTATATGAGAGCTAGACATTTCTATCTGATGTGTCACTTGTCAGGATTTTTAATTCCATGAAGTCAAAAATGTATCCCTAAATGACTTCCTGCAAGTTTGACGACATATGCAAACTGCAAACTTCAAAGCAACTTTCAGTAAGTTTCACAAATATTGCTAATATTTTCCATGTACATAGAAAAGCAATGTTTACAATTGAGTTTATTTGAACTGAATCAGAGAGTGGCTTTCAAGCACCTAGTTATCTGAACTGGAAATAGGCAGCTATTAAAATAGACCCACTACTGATATCACGTAAAGACTATATGTGGTTTATGCAAACTTACTTTTTATTATGATTGTATATTTTGATATTTTTGTCGGGAATGGGGAATTTTCATGTCATTTCAGTCATTTCATCCTCTCCATCATATATGATCTCTTGGAAACAAATGTTGTGCAACTAACATAGACAACCTAGACCGGGAAAATTTCATAGGTAACACACCCTGAACTTTTAGAGAGGAGGGAAAAATTCTAACTTTTCTATAAGGCTTTCTGGGTTGGGTAACTTTGTGCAGATTATAGTTCTTACTCTGGGGATTGATCTATATTGAGTGTTTGTCTAATAGTTGAAGTGCTTGATCTTTTGAGTCCAATTTTTTCTCCCCAACCTTCTTCCCCTGTGTGGCTTGATGCAGTCCTCACAAATAACATTTTTTTGTATAGTTTTCTATCGTGCTATGCTAAAGGATAATCTGGAATCTAGAGTTGATGCTATTCGGGAAAGTTTAAAAATAGGGAATTCTAGGGGTTTTTTTCAGCAAAAATAAGTAGGAGGAGTCTTGGTGTCAGGGTCATATGTCTTAGACAGGTTTAGGGAAAGATTCATAAATAGTTATGATAATTATTTATCATTGTCTTGCTTCCAGATGTACTCACTTGGGGGGACATGTATGAAGATCGGCGCGTCGAAGCGCGTGTTTTCACTTTTTTTTCCGTGAAACCTGCGCCTGATGTATGTTGACGCCGAATTGCGCTCATAAATGCGGGGCAAACTTTGATGCCTCCGGAGACAGACCATTTTAGATAGGTCTGCCTGTCGGAGCTGTAATGCGCCTTACTGGGCCGACTCGCATTCATACATGTGTCGTGTTTTCGAATGTTGTATGTTTTGCCCCAGAACACCCACAGCACGCCCCTTCATGTTAGGTGCATTAGAAAGTGACGAACCTTGCGCCTAATGCACCTAACACATATGGGATGTTTGTCCGACAGCGGAGCCGGCACAGAGAGGTGCATTATACGCCAGAAAACAAGCGAAAACTCAGATGATAGATGTCCCCCTTGGTGTCTCCACCAACCATTTTCTGCCATCTTCTGCTGTGCTGTCCATCCATTTAATTATCTACTGGTGGGTCTATTTAGTTTTAAAGTTGATACATACAGTACATTATATAATTATTAAATATGAGTGCTGATTGTGTGCCCTATTTAGTTTTGTTTGTAGTCTGGAATCCACCAGTGTTATTACAATAGTAACACACAATACTATTTAAATTTCTTAACTTTTGTGTGCCTTGTGTCCGAATCCAGTGAAGCATAGGAGTATTCCCAACCAATGGATTAGATTTGATCATGTAGAGAAAGGTAACTAAAGACTATTACTAATTATACTGCTGTTACAATTATGATTCATTTCAGATTTAGAACAGCTTTTATTTTCTGTTTCATTACATAAGCTTCTTTATTACTAACCTCATCTCTTTGCTCTAGCAGTGGCTGGGCTGGTGATTTCACTCTCTGCTGTGTCTTATCAGCAGGTTGGAGTTTAACCTTTAGAGCTACTGACCTGGGAGCAGACAAGTACCATCCGGTTAGGTCTGCAGAGCACATTTATATTTAAATCCCAAAAAAGAAAACACATTGATTTTTCCCTCTTCACTAAATTTCCTCAACAAATAGGGATCCCACTCACATTTTAGCCAAATTTTTGCTTTGGACATGTCATTGTTTTTCACAAACCCTCTATCAGTAACGTCCCTGTAACAAGTTTAGCTAGAAATATGAACGGTGAAATTAAGCCCACCTAAAACCCTGCACGGGAACCTAAAAGGCTGTAAAGGGGGAAAAAAATAAGGGAAAAACCCTTTTTTAAGATGTTCCAATTTGTTATAAGTATGAAAATTGCAGCGTTTAAACCTGCAATATTAAATTTTTCTATTCATTTATCCAATTATCCCCAAAACAAGTGCTAAAATAATACTTTTTGCTGATACCCATACAGTGTTGAAGAGTACTATTTACATGATTGTAGTTCTTGTTATAATTTTTACTATTATTATTATTATTATTATAATGGTGATAATGTACTCATTTTTTTTTTTAAATGGACTTTTAAATCAACATGAACGTCTCTTTCAGCAAGTAAAAACAAATGAGCAAAGTGCTACAAATCTAATTAACAGAAAATAGAAACTAGCATAATTAGTCATTTGCATTAATTGCTATTAATTGTTTTTGTTTACCCAAAGTATTGTTTTTCAATTCCAGAATTTATTCTTTTGGAAAAGAAATAACTAAAAAAAAATCAAGGGCTTATTGCAGAAACTGGGTGTGTTTTTTTCCTTCCATCTAAGCAATAAAAAAAGAATTCTCTGTGGGTTTCTATTGATGGGATATTGAACAAGTGAATAGACCACACAATATGGATGAACTGAAAGTGTCAATGGTTATTTTATCATTTCAAGTATTTTTTTTTGAGAATAAGGACAAAACAATTGATCAACTAAAGCAGAACTTGGTTAATCAATGAATGCAAATATGATATAATGCAACAGACTAATTTTCTGCTTAATCTGGGTTAAACAGACTGTATAACTTTACGAAACTTCATATATCCTAGTCTATTTTTTATTATTGTCTTTTTTATTTATGTAAAATAGATGCGGCTATAAATCACTGAATTTTGCTTTACAGCATGCTTATACACAAAGCCAGAAAGACAAAAACAAACTGTGTTTGTCATTGATGTAAATGGTGTAATCAGGGCTGTTTCTAGGCTAAATTGCACTTATGTCAGAGAAAAAAAATGTCACACCGCGACACATCACAGCACTATTAGCCAGTTCATGAATGCCCTCCGACCCTCCTTTACTCTCACATTTTTCTTTACTTTAGTACATGGGGATTTAAATTTTATAATGCTTTCTTGCACTTGGTTAGTCTGCAAATTTCTCTCCTATTTTGTGATATATTAGGCCCTATTTTTATGTACTTTTTACAATATAATTTTTTTAAAATTTCATAAAAATGAAAAAAAATTTATTCTTTCAATAGCAAAAGTGGAAATAAAATAATGTTTTTTAATTAGTATTTTCTGTTGGGACATTCACTAGGGGTGTAAAAGGTTTTGGTTCATCGGGAGGGCTGAAAATTGTGGTTTGGGCTTTTTTTAATTTTTTTGTGTAGGCAGATGGGTAAACCCCTTTTTAAGTAGTTACATATTTAGTACGGTTTTAAAAAAGCACGTCCCATCAAGTTAAACCAAGGGGGGGAAAATGGGGAAAAGAGGGGAAGAAAAGGGACAAAGCCAGTTCCCCACGGGGTTAAATGCCGGAACCCAAAGGCAAAAACCCAAATCTGCCCCAGTGAAGACCATATCCTGCCCAAAAACCCCTCCACCACCAGTACCCCAGAATTTTACATAGTACAACCATTAATATTTTTATTCCAGGTAGGAAACTAAGCCTTTCTTGAAACTCTCTACATTTTGCGTGACCACCCCTTTGGGCGGCTATTCCAATTCACAGTCTTACAGTGAAGAACGCTCTTCTTTTTGGAGTAAATCCTTTTTCTGTATCAAAGGGGAATGTCCTTGTTTTTTGGGGCTTCACTTGAAAAAATTTTTTCCCCCTCTTTTTGTATGATATTTTTATAAAAATTAATTTTCCCCCCCAAAGCCCTTTTTTCTCAAGACTAAATAATTTCTTTTCTACAACCCTTTCCCCTCATAACTAAGATGCTCCATTCCCCTTTTTTATAAGTTTGGGTGCTCGTCTTTGACTCTCTCTAGCTCCTTTACTTTCCTTCTATAAAGGGGGCCCAAAAAAACAGCAAATTCAAGTGAGGATCACCAAATGTTTTGACAGGGGTAGAATTACATCCTTGTCCCCGAGCCCATCCTTTTTTAATACACACCAATATCTTACTTATCCTAGAGGTAGCTGATTGAATTGCATGCTGTTGGGGTATTTTATGATCACAAGAACCCCAGATTTTTCTCCACAAGCGATTCTCCAAAATTTTTCTCTCCCAGGACATTTATCGTAGATTATTTTACCCAAGCAGAACCTTAAATTTATCCCATTGCCCCCATTTGCCAATGGAGGGCCAAAACCCAGTTTTCCAATTCTTGAAATTTGACATTTCCTCTTTTACACTCCCCTGCATCTTGCGTCTCTGCAAAAATAAAAAACCGTGTATTAAACCCTTTTCCATAATCGTTAATAAATGCTTAAATAAGAGGGGACCCAATCTGGCCCCGCGAAAAACAATACAACCGGGACCATCAAGTAGGAGATTTACCACCCTCTTTGAGTACATCCAGCACCAGTTTTTTTAAACCCAATTTCACAGTTCTCTCTAACCCAATGGGTTTAAATTTTCCTAACAAACCTTTTGGGGAAAAATGTCAAAGCCTTTGCAAAATCTAAAAACACAAAATCCACGCTGCTCCGCTATCCAACTTTCTCTCATTTCAAAAAAAAAAGATCAAATTTGGGCGACAGCTTCTGTTTTAGTAAATCCCTCTGACAACAAATAAATTGATTTGTCAACATACTCCTGAAAAGTCCCTTATTGACCCTCAAACATTTTTCCCACAACGTTTAAAACTTTCTGGTCATAATTTCCCGGGCGACTTGGGGCCGTTTTTTTAAGTGGGGAAATACATTTTCCTTGCGCCATCTCCTGGTAAACCTCACCAGGAATTCTAAAACATGACGGGCACGAAACCCAGCTGAGCTCTTTAAAAAATCTGGGGGAAACCATCAGGGTTGGGCTTTTTCACATTTATTTTATTTTAAAAATTTCTTTACTTTTTCTATATTGACCAAAAAAAATTATAGAGATGATGATTAACATACTGGCACCACTACTCTGCACTTGGGCCCCCCCCCATAAAAACTACTCTTTTAAGTAAGAACCCATTTAGTACCTCTGCTTTTTTTGGGCACCAGTACCACACCCATCACAAGTTTTAAGGGGCCACTTGCCTGAATTTGGCTTTTTGGCATTTTATGCAAAAATTTTTTGGGGTTTTTGCTGTCTTTGGCCCCCTGCCTTTCATTTTGAATTTTTCTGCTTTTATCACTTTTTTTACAGATTTTATTAACTCTCTGGAATTTTTAAAAGGGTGAGCCCAGCCCCTGATTTTATTTTTAAAAAGCCCTTTTTATTTTTTTTGCCCTCTTAAAAAAAGTAGAAGCCATGTTTATTTTTTTTTAGCCCCCTATACTTTTCCGTTTTTGCCAACTTTTTCAGGGTTTGGAAAACAGCTTTTTAGAAGGCCAGCAAAGATATAACACAGTTTTTGTTAAAAATAGTCCCCAATAAAATCCAAGTATGTAAAAAAAAAAACATAAAAAATTTCCCAAAAAAAGGGAGTTATGTACCCTTTGTAAGAAGGGAAAAAAGTATTTACAAAAATATAAGCGCTTATAATTTCACCTGCGGTATTGATCCGAATCCGCTAATTCAACCATGAGAAAAGTAAAAAAAAAATGGGGACGAATTTTAGAAAACCCCAGGGAGCAAGCACCTGTATGGACGTTTCCATACCAAAGGGAAGGGAAGGTTTCTGGTTTTATGGGGAGGTTTTGGAATAATTTTTCCAACCAAAAAAATGGCGGGCACAACCTAATGCTGTGTCAGTTAAAAAAAAAGTATCAAAAGGTGTTTTTGTGAATCTCGCCCCCCACCATGGGTGGCCATCCCCCAAGGTTGGAAGTTAGAAAGACAAAAAACAACTCTCAGACTGATGACCACCAGCCAGAAAACATACAATAGAATAAGATAAGTCTGCAATTCACAGCTTTGAATATGCAAGGACATGACGGGTGTGTGTGTAAATAGACTTGTTTGAATAACAAGGACATCAAAAGAATAAACATTAAGTCAGACTGTGTGTGTAAATAGGCTTGTATCTTTGGACTAAAAGAAACAAGCAAACATTGAGAAAATTAAAACCAGACAAAGGTGCAAACTTTGCACCATCAGGGCTAATTATATAAATTTGATATAAAATAGAAATAATTCACTATAATTTGGCTCAATAGTCATTTATTTTATACCCATAAGAATATATTTTGCAATAAATTTCCCCAAAGTTTATTTAAAGCTCTCCCATTTGGCTTCTATATCACTATTTGCTAATAGCTGCTCCCAGTCTAGTCCTGTATTGCGTCCCTCAATAAGGAAAATTTGACTCTTTTAAAATTAAATGTTTTTGCCGTCCCGCTCTGTTTTTCTTTTTTCCAGTTTGGGTAATTCCAATGGTATTCCAGGCCGGCTTTTTACTGGAGCACTGTTAGCGTTAGGAAGGATGACATATCACATATCCATCCCGGGTTTTTCCTGACCAATAAAGTCAAGAAGTCAGGTGTGTTGGGTGTGGTGTCTGACTCCAAGCCTGGAGTTGTGAAGGGAAGGTCTGCTGTATTGATCTGCCCACAGTGTTGTATGTATATATATATATATATATAATATATATATATATATATATAATTATATATATATATATATATATATATATATACACATATATATATAGGCCCTGCTTTGTGTTCCTATATAGTAGGTAGTTAAACCCTCAATATAGTATTTAGTACACCCCGTACTGTTAACTGTTTATCAGGGTGACAACCTGGAAGTCAAGAGGTATTGGAAGCCTCTATGTTGGAAGATGAGTATAACTTTTTAAATGTTTTTTACCCATCCTGACCCTATTGAAAAATAATTTTTTACTTGCTAGACAACTTAATGCCTGATCCTACTGATAAGACACTGCTAAAGGGGTCTGTTAACAGTTTTCTCTTTCCCCATTGACAAAACACACTGAGCCAAGCATAAATGTGTTTAAGTGAATTTAGAAGAAATAGCTGTTGTCCAATAGCTTTAGAAGGTGTTAAAGGACCTTTTTTGTATTTATTTACATTTGTATTTATTGATCTTCTGCCGATTATGTCCCAGTTTACACAGAACAAGCTGAAAAGTAATAGCAAGTGAGTGTTCAGTGGCCAAGAACTTGTTTTCGATATAGTGACATGAAAAAAAAAATATGAATATGATTATCATAAAAACTTTATTTAAACAATAGATCATTTTCTGACATTTTTATTAAAAGGGTTTACATATCTGACTGTTTTCACAGATGCTGTTCTTCTGACTCCACACCTCAGGTTTTCACTTTCTTAATAGGTGGCGGCAGTATTAACAGTATTAACATTTCAGTTCTACTATTCCTGGTTGTGTCTGTTAGAGGAACCATTGGTGATGGTGGGCTACAGACCTTTAAAGTGTTGAAGTTTGTCAATAAGAAATATATATATATATATATGATGGCAGCCGGAAAGGTCTGCAATGGTGTATATATTCCGCCAGGTTTCTGCATGCACAATGATAAATGAATTGCAAGCGACTTCAAAGGAGAAGATAGTCGCATGGTCCAGCCACTGGTAGGTGGCAGTTACTTGTCACCAAGGTACTTGCCTTGGTGACGTAGGAACCGTTGTTTCTGTTCTCAGCTGCGATATGTAGTAGGCACATGTTTAATAGCTAGTATAGCTGTTGGAAAACAGCTTACTCTGGGACGGCTCTTACAGTCAAAGTGTTGGGTGGGTGACTGCTCCCCAGGTTCCAGTCCAGAGTTTGATTGCCTTATATAAGTCAGCTGGTCAGCTGACTAGGTGTGACTGTTACCTAAGGCAAAAGAGCTTTTGACCTGAGAGGTTGCGGACTGGAGAGAGGCAAGATCTCCCATACAGCCACGGGTGGATTTAGGGTGTAGTGAGTATAACTACCTCTGTATTAGCCAGTGCTCAGACGAGCAGGAGTTTATTTAATTTGTTTTAGTTTACGTTTTTTCACCTGTTGCCACTGTCTTGATTGCACGTGTTCCAATAAAATACGGAGCAACCGTATTTGGGCTAAAAATCTGTATGAGTCTCTGTCAAGCTGGACTTTTGCTACGATCCCAGAGCTGTTGCGGCTCGTGACAGTACTCCCCCCCTTTGGTCTCCCCCTCCCTCTGGCCTGAAGAAATCTCCTAAGCAACCCTCGGTCCATGATGTTTTCCTTCGGCTCCCAAGATCTTTTCTCAGGCCCGAACCCCTTCCAATCAATAAGGAAATAACGTTTCCCCCTGATC
>JAODAL010054873.1:0-24344 GCA_025379985.1 Phyllomedusa bahiana | reverse complement strand
CATGTTCAGTTATCCCATATGTCATTTTTTTCTTCAGTTTCCGTAATCTCGAGTATTAGCCGGTTTTTCACCCCAAAAAATGGCTGAAAAATTCCTCGGCTTTACTGAGTCACTGTGGCGCTCGGGGCGCGATGGCCGGGCGCCAAAGGGGGACGCTTCAGTTATATGCGGCTCCTCAGGGAGGCAATAATGGGGCCCAAAAGTGAGCGAGTGTCCGGGACTGTCCCGATCCCCTTCACCTACATGGACTCCCCGGAGCGCATTTGGGAAGGGAAACACTGCGGGGACGAGCGAGGCTCGTGCTCCGCAGTGGTTTCCGGGCGGCCCCAGATCGGGCCGCCCGCAGTTTCCGGCACAGGAGGTGGTATCACGTGTGTGGCCGCCCTGATGAGCACCCCCCTGGCGAAAAGTTGCAGGGGAATCGCGCGGGAGGCCGGAGCGCGAGGAGGCGGAGCGGTGAGGGCCGGAGCAGGGGTGGGAGCCAGGGAAGTGATTGTTTTGATTTTTTTAACTGCCCAGTGCCTACAGCTGCCCCTTTTCCTGCCTAAGCTGGCCCCTTACCTGCCCCACAGCGGCCCCCTACCTGCCTCAGATGCCCTATACCTGCCCTACAGCTGCCCCATACTGTAAGCCTGCCCTATACCTGCCTACGCCCTGCCCTAACCTGCTTTCAGCTGGCCCCCCTTATGCCCACAGCCTGCCCTATACCTGCCCACAGCTGGCCCCTTTTTCCTGCCTACAGATGCCTATACCTGCCCTACAGCCCGGCCCTTACCCGCCCACAGGGCCCTTACCCCGCCAAAGCCGGCCCCTTTTACCCGCCTACGCCTGCCCTATAACCCGCCTCAGCCGGCCCCTTCCGGCCCTATCCCGCCACAGTGGCCCTATACCGCCCACACCCTGCCCTATCCCGCCTATGGGGCCTTTATACCTGCCCTTATACCTGCATTATAGGGCCATATTCCGTTTTAAATTTTGCCATGGGGGACTTTTAAAATGCCATTTTAAAATTTTTTTGGTATCCATTTTTTTTTTAATATTTTTCCAGTTAGCCGTTTGGGCATTTTTTTCCCCTTAGGCTTATACTGAGTCAATAAGTTTTCCTTTTTTTTTGGGGAAAAAGTGGGGTCCCTCGGCTTATACTCGGGTGGGCCCTTAAAATGAGTTTTTAAGGGGTAATACTTTTTAGTTAAAAAAATTTTTGTTGGTCGGGAACCCCTTTGGCATGGTCAGCTTTCCCAATTTTATAAAATTTTTCTGTTTTTATTCCTTTCCCCCTTTGTTTTCTTTTTATCTTTGCTACCCCCCTTTCCCTCCAACTCCACCCCCGGGTTTTAAATTCCAAATTTCCCACCCTCTTATCTTAAATTTATCTTGAAATGCTATATGTGTAGTTACCCCCCCAAAAACCAGTCCCTAGTTTAAATTTTTCCCCCAAGCTTTTTTTGGCCATTTTGTCCCCCCAATACGCTGCAGCCTCCCCTTTTTAGGTGCAGCCCACCCCCTTTAGCTTTAGAGTCTTACCCAAAAAACAGAAGTAAAGCCTTTTTCCCCAAAAAAACCCAAACCCCTCTTTCCAACCCCAAATTTTTTGAGCCCCCTTTATTCACTTCTCTATCTCCCCCCTGCCTTTTCGGGTGTGGCTCGTGGAACGGGGATATTTCTAAAAAATATTTCCTTGGAGGTCCTTGCCCTGAGTTTTTGGCCTAAGTCCCTAAAACTGGGTTTTTTAAGGAAAACTCCCCCTTTTACCTTTTAATTTGCAGGGGGTGCCAATGGGGGACCATAAACAGTGGTTTTCTAAACCAGCCCCCCCAGAAATTCTTTTCAACCCCAAATCCGCGTTTTTGTCAAACCCCTTTGGGCCCCAAGGGTTTAAAAAAAACACACTGTTCCGAGCCCCGGGGTTTTTTGTGGCGGGTTCCCCTTTGTCTTTTTGCCCTAAAAAGGGGGAGTCCCCCCAAACTATTTGAAACCCGGGGTTTTACCCTGACCTGCATTTCCTTATTCCCCTTTTTCGGGGAAGCAAAACAGGGGTGGGTGTTTTGGCTGCAGCAAGGCTATTTCGGGGAAACCCGAACCCCACTCATCCGCCCAAATCTTGAAAAATTTTTTTGGGGGCTTTTACCAGTTTGGGGACTACCCTTCCTGACCACTCTTCCTTCTACCCTTCTTTCTTACTGTTACCCATCTAGCTGCCTTATTTTCCCTGCAACTCCATGCTACCACCCTCCCCAGTATCTACACCTGCGAGTGATTGCTCAGTGGGCAGCCGGCTCGCTTCCAAGTTGGCAATGGATCTCAGTGTCGCCACTTGCTCATTTAGATCCAGGATCCGGGCTTCTAATTGTGCAGTGTGCACACATCTTGCACAGCAGTCTGTCCCCCTCGAACTGTTGCTTAAGGATGGCATACATTGCACAGGATGTGCACTGGACAGCAATGTCAAACATGGAACTCATGGGGATGTTACCAAAAAGATATAAGACGAAATTAGAAAAATAAGTAATACAATCCTGTCCCCTCTAAACTCTCCAAATCTAAAGTCTCTCAATCTCAAGTCTCCGCACTTAAAAGAAAAAACACACTTTAAAGAAAACACTCGCAAGACTCGTTCACTCGCTCAAAATGCTCTGCTTTAAACCTTACCCACACTGCTGTTTGGCTGTGCTGCAAACTCTCCTTCCTTCCTTTGTTCTATCTGATAGCCGGGAGTGAGGTCATCACACAGGTCCTGTCAGGCAGTGAGAGCTTGTGTGTTATCTGATCTTTCAGACAAAAGACAGTAATTACTCTACTGTTTACATTAGCTCAGAAGCTTCTCTGGACCTCTGAGAAGATCATTTAGCTAATCTAGACTAATAAACAGGGAAGTCTGAATACACTGAGCTCATATGCTAATTACAGATAGCTTGACCAGGAAGTGACAGAGCAAAGCAACATTATTTCATTCATGCATCCTTTGCAAACTTTGAGATGAGACAACCCCTTTAAAGTTAGAATCTCTGAACATCTAGCTAGTATCAGAACTCATTTAGCGCAACATTCTGGAGCCGCAAAACATTTTTTAGAAGTATATGCAGGATCGCTTGATTCATTTAGATACTATGCGATAGGAAGGGTTGACAAACCCGTGCGAGGCGTAGATTGGTTAAAGAGGGTGCGCATGCTCAAAGCGTATTGGATTTTAAAACTAGAAGCAAGAGCACCGATAGGCATGAATTTTCGCAGTGACCCTTTCTATATTTATTGATGTTTTCTGCCCCTGTTATACCATCAGTATTCCTGGTTTGCAAAAATGTTTTAATGTATATAGTAAATTATATGTTTATTTTATGCAGCACTAGTCACCTATCTTAGTGGTACTTATGGGCATATGCTAATTAAGTAAGCAAAAGTCAGCTGACGTATGATAGGTATGTGCTTTTTAATGAGAGTTTGTTAGGTTAACACCATGCAGGGAACAAGGGCAAAGGTTGCCCGAAACGCGTTTGCGTTGTTTCCTTGTTTGTATTTTTATCATCTGTATGTGAAGATAAAATAAAGCATTGTCCACTTTTTTTGAGATGCTGCTCCATTCGTATCCTTTTGGACATTGTTGTGGAGTTTGTTTGCCGCGAACCCAGGACCAGTGCATCTAATGGGCAGTGGACATTTCTTTGGGACGGACAACTTGAAGAGCATGGAGCAGATCGTTTTGGTGAGAACTTTTTGTTTTGTTTGTTGTCTTTTTGTTTAAGCTTTTACATTCAAGAGTACAAAACGTAATAAGGCTGTGCACATCTAAAATATACTTTGAAAAAGGCAAGCATAGGTGCACACTGAAAAGGCAATAGCATACATCCAATACAAATAACAGTGGCACACTAAAGACTAAGTAAAACCTCAAGGTATATAGGAATATTGGAAATGCATTACTGCTAAGGAAAATATGAAAAACCTGGGACTCTTAGTTTACAGTTTTTGATCAAAGATTGTATTAAGCTCACCTCCCTCCTTGTAGGGACTCACCTGCTCTGGGATCCCCTTGACGTTTTGGGAGGTGAGCTTAATACAATCTTTGATTCAAAAACTTTAAACAAAGAGTCCCAGGTTTTTCATTATTTTCCTTAGCAGTAATGCATTTCAATTATTCCTATATACTTGAGGTTTTACTTAGTCTTTAGTGTGCCACTGATATTTGTATTAGATGTTATGCTATTGCCTTTTCAGTGTGCACCTATGCTTGCGTTTTTCAAAGTATATTTTAGATGTGCACAGCCTTATTACGTTTTGTAGTCTATTTGAGAAATGGCAATCTCATTGGCTTGCTGCACTCAGCTGCCTCTTTTAAACCAGTGCAGGATAATCCAATTGCAAGTTCCTACCACTCCCTGAGAAGTTGCAGTCTGAATTGATGCCTAGTGAGGTAACATGTTCAGTGTAGGGACTCACCTGCTCTGGGATCCCCTTGACGTTTTGGGAGGTGAGCTTAATACATTCTTTGATCAAATACTGTAAACAAAGAGTCCCAGGTTTTTCATATTTTCCTTAGCAGTAATGCATTTCCAATATTCCTATATACCTTGAGGTTTTACTTAGTCTTTAGTGTGCCACTGATATTTGTATTAGATTTACATTCAGGAGAACCTGGCAAGGGCTTCATCCACAAGTCATCCTCTCCTTCAGGGACAGAAGGGTTCTTCTTTGTCAAGAAGAAGGATGTGTCTTTACGATCTTGCATAGACTATCGGAGTCTTAACAAGATCTCCATCAGAAACTGCTACCCACTGCTACTGATTTCGGAACTATTTGATAGAGCCACAGTCTTCTCCAAACTGGACCTCCGGGGCGACCTATAACCTTATCCGCATCGGGGGGATGAATGGAAGACGGCACTTAACATCCGTGACAGCCATTTTAAATATTTGGTCATTCCCTTTGGTCTCTGTAACATGCCATGTTTCAAGAGTTTGTGAACAACATCTTTTGAGATCTGCTGTATGACTGAGTTCTGGTTTACCTGGGTGACTTTCTGGTCTACACCCCGGATGTCAAGTCTCATCAGACTCATGTCCGCCAAGTTCTCACTCACCCTCGGTGCAACTACCTCTATGCCAACGGGAAAAATGTTTATTTGAGTGTTCCAGTCTGCCATTCCTGGGGTGCATTGTCTCTGTGCATGGTCTCCAGATGGACCCAGGGAAGTTGACAGCAGTGCTTAATTGATCACGTCCCATCAGCCTCCGGGCAATCCAGCGATTCATCGGCTGTGCTAATTATTATCGCCAATCCCAGACTTCTCCACTCTCTTAACGCCTTTCATCTCACTCACCAAGAAGGGTAATAATCCTTGCCTATGGACTTCTGAAGATGCCTTTACTCTACTGAAATCCGCCGTTGCTTCCACTCCAGTGCTCCACTGCCTAGATACTGAAAAATCCTTCTACTTGGGAGCTGACACTTCCTCAGTTGGTGCCAGGGCTGTTCTTTTGCAAAAGTTCATCAAGGACAAATTTGTTACCTGTGTTATTTTTCTAGAACTTTCTCTCTGGCCGAGAAGAACTATCCTATCGGGGACAGGGAACTTCTGGCCGTTAAGCTGGCCTTGGAAGAATGTGACATCTTCTGGACGGTGTCCTTCATCCTGTTACCATCTATATGGACCACAAAACTCTTCTGTACCTGAAAAAAGCTCACTGATTGAATCCTCATCAGGCTCGTTGGGCCTTGTTTTCTCCAGTTGGAACTTTAACATGCACTTCAAAACAGCTGCCAAGAACGTTAAGGCGGAGACATTATCCAGGGCCTCGCATGTCTCTGATACTGCACCTGATCCCCAACATCTCATTTCTCCTGACTGTCTTGTGCTTGCTGCCCCCATAAAGCTGTGAGAGATTGCTCCAGGTAGGACCTTTGTGCATTCTGCACTAAGTAGTCAATTTCTGTCCAAGGGTCACACCTCTTGGATTGCCGGCCATCTGGAGTACCACAAGTCCTTTGACCTGATAGCCCGGCTTTTCCGGAGGCCCTCCCTCATGGAGGACATTAAAGACTTTGTGGCTGCTTGTACCAACTGCACCCAGAATAAGAAGTCCCGTCTGTGACTTGCTGGTTTCCTGCTAGCCCTACCGGTGCCAGAAGTACCATGGACCCACAATGTGATGGACTTCGTGACGGACCTCCCATCCTCTGTTGGGTGTTCAGTTATCTGAGTCGCTGTGGACAGTTTTTTCAAAATGCCGCATTTCACACCTCTGCCAGGCCTTTCATGGGCACCGCAGCTGGTCATCTTGTTCTTGCAACAAGTGTTTCGTTTGCATGGGAAATCTGCCAACAACGTCTTGGAATGAGGAGAACAGTTCACCTCTCACTTTTGGGGCGCATTGTGTTCTCTTCTGCAAATTAAACTGGATTTCTCATCGGCCCAACATCCGCAGTCTAATGGCCAAGTGGAACAAGTCAACCAGATCCTGGTGCATTATCTGAGCGGCTCGGCAAGACGACTGGGTGTCTCTGTTGCCCATGGCAGAGTTCGCTTATAATAACCATCCTAACGAATCCTCCGGAAAGTCTACTTTTTACCTGGTGTTCGGAGAGCACCCCCATCTTTCTCTGTCCTCGGAAGTTCCTGCAGCCAACGTTCAAGTATGTTACTTCCAGGAACTGTGGCAGCTTGCTCGTCAAAATCTGCTGCAAGCTTCTGCTTGTTTCAAGAAAAAAGGTGATAAGAAATATAGAGCACCTCCCATTTTCCAAAAGTTTGAGTGTCTGAGTGTCCAAGCACATCCGTCTCTGAGGACCAGGCTTAAAGTTTATTCCACGTTGCCTTTGTCTTTTCTCTGTCCTGCAGCGGATAAACCCGGTATCCTACAAACTCCGCTTACCTCCCTCCGCATCTCTACTTAGTGTCACGTATCTCTTCTGAAGCTGTTGATTCTTAATTGGTACTCGCACAGGAGGGTTTCCCCTGCCACACTTCCCAATACCGCAGATACTGGTGAAGGAGATCCTGGATATGAAGCATTCCAGAGGTAAAATCTATTATCTCATTGGTTGGAAAGGCTTTGGTTCTGAGGAGACATCCTGGGAGCCGCAATAAAACGTCAATGCTCCGATGTTTTCCCAGGCTTCAGTAACGGGGTAGGAGGGGCCTTAATGGGAATGCACTGTAATGGGGCTTGCCACGGTTAAAAATCCATAAGCCGGCTGCTGGCAGACCCCACACTGTGGTTCGGGCCTCTGGCCAAGGTCGTGCCCGCTCCTGACTCCCCTTCCACCAGTACTCACCTGGTCCTGTCCTGCTTCCTCCTTGACTGGCGCATTCCTCTGTGTCTTCCTCCTGTGAGATGCGCCTTCTCCACTAGCCACTAGGGACACACGCACACCAGTCTCCTGGATTTAAAGGACCAGAACACAGCAGGTAATTATGTTTCTACCAATGCGCTTTTAACAGGGGCCCTTTAGGGATTCAGTTTCCTGGTCTCTGCACCCAGTTGTTGGTGTCCATTCCGTAGTGACGCTCTGCTGTGCGCTCCCTAGTGAATCCTATTCCACAACTGTCTGTACTTACTTACGGCTAGCCTGCCTAACTCCACCTGCTACTTGCTGTTCTTGCCTGTACCTTCCTGCCTGTCCATCCATCTTGCTTCTCCACATTTTGGCTCATGCCAGTGTTCTATGCCTCCTGCTTCGGCTGTCACCACTAGGACCTGTGTCGGGGGAGGCGATCTGGCGGTTCCCTGCAGCTAAACATCCAACCTGCTTTGCAGCAGGCCCTGGTGAAGACAAGGGGCCTCTTAGACTCTGCTCTCATGCGTAGACTATTCCAGCTCTACACAGTGATGAGAGGATCCACCTTATTCTACTATGTACATCAGGACAATTGTGACAATATGCTTGAAAATCTGATGAAGTTTCAGGTCAAATTTATTAAAAAATTTAAAAAATTCTGAAGGGTTCCCAAACTGTCAAATACCACCATAGATTAAGAACAAACTGAGGTCAGGAATGCGTAAGCGTCACCTCCTTCCACCTATTCCTTCTTATACAGAGTTGAATGTTTTTATGCTAAAAATATATAAAATGAAGAATATCCTTTTACCAAGCTTGGATTTGTTTCTGGTTTCCAAACCTTTTTTGTGACAAGCTGTGGATTTTTCAAGTTTGGGACGGAGAACACCTGTGACTGTGTGCAACCTCATGTACAGTGAAGGAATAATGATTTGATCCCTTGCTGATTGTGTAAGTTTCCCACTGACAAAGACATGAACAGTCTATAATGTTAAGGGGAGGTTAATTTTAACATTGAGAGATAGAATATCCAAAATAAAATCCAGAAAATCACATTGATAGAAATTGATTTGCATTTTGCAGGGATAAATAAGCATTTGATCCCTCTTGCAAACAAGACTTAATATTTGGTGGCAAAACCCTTCTTGGCAAGTACAGCAATCAGACGTTTTCGTAGTTGCTGATGAGGTCAGGAGAAGTTTTGCTCCACTCCTCTTTGCAGATCATCTCTAAATCATTAAGACCTTGAGGTTGTCGCTTCGCAACTCGGAGCTTCATCTCCCTCCATAAGTTTTCTATGGGAGTAAGGTTTGGAGACTGGCTAGGCCACTCCATGACCTTAATATGCTGCTTTTTGAGCCCCTCCTTTGTTGTCGTGGCTGTATGTTTTGGGTCTTGCTGGAAGACCTGGCCACCACCCATTATTAATGTCCTGGAGGAGGGAAGGAGGTTGTCACTCAGGATTTTACTGTACATGGCTCCACCCATTCTCCCATTGATGCGGTGAAGTAGTCCTGTGCCCTTAGCAGAGAGACACCCCCAAAACATGATGTTTCCCCCTCCATGCCTGACAGTGGGGACGGTGTCTTTGGATCATAGGCAGCATTTATCTTCCTCCAAACACGGTGAGTTGAGTTAATGCAAAAGAGCTCAATTTTGGTCTCATCTGAGCACAGCACCTTCTCCCAATCACTCCCAGAATCCAGGTGTTCATTGGCAAACTTCAGACGGGCCTGCGCATGCGCCTTCTTGAGCAGGGGGACCTTGCGGGCTCTGCAGGATTTTAAACCGTTACGGCCTAATGTGTTACCAATGGTTTTCTTGGTGACTGGGGTCCCAGCTGCCTTCAGATCAATAACAAGTTCCCTCCGTGTAGTTTTAGGCTGATCTCTCACCTTCCTCATGATCAAGGATCCCCCACGAGGTGAGATTTTGCTCGGTGCCCCAGATCGATGGTGACTGACAGTCATTCTGTATTTCCTCCATTTTCTTACTATTGCCCCAGCAGTCGTCTCCTTCTCACCCAGCGTCTCACTTATGGTTTTGTAGCCCATTCCAGCTTTGTGCAGGTCTATGATCTTGTCCCTGACATCCTTAGAAAGCTCTTTGGTCTTGCCCATGTTGTAGAGGTTAGAGTCTGACTGAGTCTGTGGACAGGAGTCCTTTATAAAGGTGACTATGTAAGGCAGCGTCTGTAATGCAGGTAATGAGTAGATTAGGAGTCTAACTGGTCTGTAGGAGCCAGAACTCGTAATGGTTGGTAGGGGATCAAATACGTATTTCACTCAGCAAAATGCAAATAAATTTATATAATTTATACAATGTGATTTTCTGGATTTTATTTTGGATATTCCATCTCTCAATGTTAAAATTAACCGACCCTTAAAATTATAGACTGTTCTTGTCTTTGTCAGTGGGAAACTTACACAATAAGCAAGGGATCAAATACTTATTTCCTTCACTGTAGGTGAACTAAACTTTCTCGTTATAAAAGCCACTAGAGATTCATTGAATCTGGATGAGACCTCTGTTTACTAGTTCATCAAATGAGTAAAATCACTGACGCAAGTTGGAGCAATTGTGCCTGTACACGGTGTGGCTGAGCCGTGGTAGCCTCATGCCTTTTCTGGATAATTGCCCTTCAATCCCATCCTACCTCCCAATACAATGCTACATATTGTCTAATAGCATTATAAAATATTCTTCATTAAAATACAAGGATCAGGCATAATCGTCAGCACTTTAAATATCAAACATCCGTCTTTAAAGTTATTTTTTAGAAATCCTTTAACATCTCTCAGTCTCACGCACTGGGGCCACTTTTTAGTCTTTCAAGATATTCTAATGGAAAAAAAGTGAGACAATGATGCTCCCCGAGGGTGTAAATCCCCGGTAAAGCGCTTCCCTTTAGTAAATGCAAAGCTTCGAATTCGGATTCTGAACACGATTCTTTCTCCAAATATTTAAGATGCACAATAAACTACTCAATGGCGACCTGAACCTGCGCTGATCATTATCATCTGGAAGTGATTGTAGGAGTGAGAAATGGAAAAGTCTTAAGGTATTATAGATAGACTTGCAAAATAGTTAAGAACCATCAAAATTTGACGTTTACCTTGGTTCACACTAACACCTGGGTGCCATTCGCATCATGTTTTTGCCCCCCATTCATGTTATAGGCCAAAATACCATAAAAATTACAATATATGTGGCAAGATCATAAAGGGGCCAATGACTTCTCCAGAGAAAATGGAATCCTAATTGAACTGCATTTAACCAATTAACTCCCTAAAGAGGTGCTCACAGCATAGACTTTCATGGTATATAGAAATATAAGCTATCAAGCTCTTAAAGGTACCTCTGGGCCCTGTACCTACCTCAGGAAAGGGACTCTGAAGGTTTGGGCTCGGAATGGAGATACTGTCAGGCTTGTGCCTAACCCTCTATTCTGTTCTTTGGGAGATGTGAGTAAGGTCAAAGCCAGCACACTCCAGTACTGGGAGCTCCCATAGAACACAATGGAGAACACAGCACTCCCCTGTACTGGGAACTCCCATAGAGGAGAATGGAGAACACTGTGCTCCCCTGTACTGGGAACTCCCATAGAAGAGAATGGAGAACATAGCGCTCCCCTGTACTGGGAACTTCCACAGAACAGAATGGAGAACACAGTGCTTCCCTGTACTGGGAACTCCCA
Organism: Phyllomedusa bahiana; assembly: GCA_025379985.1. NCBI lineage: Eukaryota > Metazoa > Chordata > Amphibia > Anura > Hylidae > Phyllomedusa > Phyllomedusa bahiana. The sequence goes on along the minus strand of JAODAL010054873.1, from coordinate 13,375 downwards.
TAGAGGAGAATAAAGAACACAGCGCTCCACTGTACTGGGAACTCCCATAGACCAGAATGGCGAGAACACAGCGCTCCACTGTACGGGGAACTCCCATAGAACAGAATGGAGAACACAGCGCTCCCCTGTACTGGGAACTCCCATAAAACAGAATGGAGAACACAGCGCTCCCCTGTACTGGGAACTCCCATAGAACAGAATGGAGAACACAGTGCTCTCCTGTACTGGGAACTTCCATAGAAAAATGGAGAAGCTATTTTATTGTTGTTAAAATGATGGACCTTTAAATACTTAAGTAGGATAATATATACAAATATTTACAGTATTTACAAAAAGAGAAACAACTCTTTTGCCTTTTTAAATCAAGCTTCTCTTCGCTGGTCCGGAGGATTCTCATTCATACTTCCACCTTATCTAATACATTCTTACCCTTCCTAAATTCCCTACCCATATCCTTTACTGGCCACCACTGATGATTTCCCCTTAATTTACATGTATACAATATACACACCACACATTTTTTTCCACTATCTTTTCCACACCAGTTCCCAGAACATGACACCCAAAGTACTGGCCCCTCAGTCTTTAGTCCACAGTTTTCCTGAGTCTATGTCCCATCATAGTTAATTTGGACAGGGACCAATCTTCTTCCTTCACCAACCTGTATTTACACCTCCTCCCAACCTATCTATGCTACCCACATATCTAAATTTATGGTTGTTTGTTTTTTTTGGATATTTTTTTCTTTTTGCATTTTTTTGGCATATGTATTTTTTTCTTTATATACCATGCACACCTTAAAAAAATGACTTACCCTACTGTATGTTGAAGGCTCTGGTTCGGTGTCTGTAGCCTTTCTCCATCTTATCTATTTAAAAAGAAAACAAAAAGCTACGTGTATAGAAATGCAGCTCACCACCACGAAGATGACGTCTGTAAGATCAGGTTACCCTAGAAGACAACCCCCTCCAAAGAGTGGCTGCTCTAGGATCCCCCAACCTCCCAAACTCCACCGAGCGTACCTTCACCAGATCATCCAAGATGTGTCTACTTACCTCCTCCACTGGAAGTACTTTATGACGCGTCGACACTAAACACCGTGCGCACCACTTGTGATACTTAACAACTGCACTAACTATCAATAAAGTGCACAGGCCCCTGTTTCCCGGGTTTTTGAATGCTCCATAGACCACCTAAGCATAGGAGAGGCTCGCCAACCTGGGATAACCTAAGGAAGTACCCATCCTTTTGTAAACCTCTATATTGTAGGGGCAGTGAAGCAGGAAATGCTCCATGCTCTGTAATGTAGGGACAACCCCTATCCTCAGGATGCCAAAACTTCACATTACGACTTACGTATAGCTTTCCATGGAAGCAACGTTAGGCCACGTCCCAAACCTTTAAAGGTATCCTGTCGGAATTCAGAAACCATAACCCTGCCCTCAGTTCCCAACCTGGACAATCCTTGAGTGCCAATGGTCTCCGGAAATGGGTCAGCAATACCCTCTTGTCCGGGAGTTTCCTGGTAAGAGTTCTTATCTCCATCATCTCCAGACTTCATCGGCAGATGATCTTCAGCATCAGGGCAAGATAAGCCAGGAAATACTCACATGACCTGCGAAAATTCTTCACTTGACCCCCAACTTCCACTCCTGGAAGTAAGGCTGAAACCATTCCTGACAGGAGACCACCCACACAGGAGGGCCTGCATTCTACATGCACACCAAGTTGATCTTAAAAAAGGTATTAGATAGGAATACCATGGGTTAACCATACCTATATCCCTTAGTCTCCCTGTTTGGCATGTATCCTCTCTCCTGATTAGGCTCAGTCTGTTCCCCCATAACATCTTGAACAGACTGTGGTCAGAGAGACTCCAGTAAAAGGCACACACTGCTCAGATAGATGAATAATGGGAACAGGAAAGATTTGATCAAGTTAAATCTCTCTCTAAGGGTTAATGACCAACCCTTCCACCAGTCCACCTTCTAAGGGGCATTGTTTAGCCTGTAGTCCCAATTTACTTCAGGTAATCACCCTGGCCGAAAACAATGCCTAAGATTTTTACTGTTTAATGGGGACAGGGAGGGTTTCTGGAAGATCCAAGGTAAGATTCCCTTCTCCTAACCAAAGACTTCCTCACTTATCCTGGATGATTCTTGTCCCAAAGGCTTCTGAATAGCTCCCTACGTTTGACATCACCCATCCTGCCTCCTCTTGCAATGAGATAAAGACAGTGACATCATCAGAATGGGCTATTATCCTAGGGGCAGGTGCTAATGTCCACGAGGGCAGCCTCACCCCCACCAACGGTCTACAATCTAGCCTCCTAGATTGCAAACACGTAAAGGGGACAACCCTGGCTTAGGGGACAACCCTGACGAACAACAGACTCCACCCTGAAAGGTCGCCCGAACCACCTGTTCACTAATGGAATTGTCTCAGCCCCTTTATACAAGGTCTTTAAGCTATTTACAAACCACCAGGCCATATCTCAGAAGAGTGGGCGAGAGGTATTCATGATTAACCCAATCAAAAGCTTTTGCCTTATCCAAAGACAACATGAACCCCTTCTAGTGACCTGCATGCCCTTCTCCACGGCCTCCCTGATACCGAGTGCTGCGCTAACGCCGCTGCGACCCGGAACAGAGCAGTGCTGTGCCAATGAAAGATGCTGTGAGGCAGATTTTATCAGCCTATTAAAAAGCACTTTTGCCAGAATATTACTATCCACATTGAGCAATGCTATGGGATGCCAATTCTCAATGTGGGATGGGTCTTTACCCTTTGACAGGATTATCAGAGCCGACCTACTTATTGACTTTGGAAGAGTGCCCGAGGAGAAACACTCATTTATTACCTCGGTCAAGAGAGGAACCAAGATCTCCTTAAAGGTCTTATAAAATTCCAACATTAAGCCATCTGGTCCCGGGGTCTTCTTGAGGGCTATGCTCGCAATTGCTTCCTTAACTTCCTCTTTTCTGATCTCTCCTGTCAAATCATCAAAAGAGAGGTTTACTCTTGGTTAGGAAATGTTTTCAGCCAGGAAAGCCACACATTCATCCCAGTCTTAGTAGAAGGACCTAACAATCTTCATGATCTTTGATCTGGAACGTTTCAGAGATCCTGAACTATCTTTTAGGCCCATGATCATCTTCCTCTGGATCAACACTTTAGCACAATAGGCTGAATTGGATGGACGTCTGTCTTTTTTTGGCCTTACAAACTATGTAACTATGTACTACTTACTGACAACCTACAATTTTTGTGCGGGTTGGATGAGCGGTACTTCCCGAAATCCTTCTCAAAAACCAAGGATGCATGTCTATTATACTGACATTTCTTGAGCAAGATTTTCACCCTGGAGATCTCCTCACGGTTCTCTCCACTCGAGACTAAATATTTGAGTTTCCTCTTTAGACTCTGAAACAGGCGATACCTGTTCAGAGTTCTAAGGCTTGACGTCTGGCGGAAGAATTTCACTGCTCTTTTTTTGAATATTTCCCACCACTCTGACTTACTGCTGCATAGGCCCAGTAATGGTACCTGACTCTATAGGAAGTCCTCAAAGGATTGTCTGATTTCCATCTCTTCCAGGAGGGACAAACTTAGCTTCTAATAGTAGCTTCCCATGCGAGGTGTCTCTGAAATAGTCAAAGAAAACAAAATCAAACGGTGGTCGGAGAAATCTACCCCTACCACCGACAAGGTCGTCAAGATAGATTCCTTCTTTAAATAAAACCTGTCTAGCCTATACCTAATCTGATTACCATTATGAAAAGTGAACTTGCTGTGGTCTGGGGTATGCCTGATGTGGACATCCACCAGGAGGGCCTCAATAACTATTCTATTCAACCCGATGCCTTCATAGCCTACACCTCTGAAACCTCCCAAACTATCTGAGGATCTTCAGACAGTATTGAAGTCTCCATTAAAGATGACTTGAGGGCTCGTAAAAAGAAAAGGTTTAACCTTCATAAAGAGACATTTTCTATCCCACTGGCTTTGTGGGCCATGGATGTTAGTTATTCTTAATTCCTGTCCCTTCATTATGACATGAAGGATCAGACACCTCTGCATTTCGAACTCGAGAACCCATCTGCATTCTTTCTTTCGGTAAAAAAGGGTGTAATTCGGTTATTGGTCGGCGCAAGAGACCAATAAGAGGGGCCAGCTCTCCACTCCCATCTAGGTTTCCTTATGGCCAACAAATATGTCAGCCTGTTCTCTTGCAAAAATAAACTGTGAGCTTCAACCCAGCTGAGAAAATCAGAGACCATGTGTCGAGCCATATCTGATTTTACACTGTAAACATCTGATATCAGGAGTTTCCTTCTTTTTAGACATACTGATCGATATTGTCAGTATTATCCATCTCCCTTTGTATTACTTGCTCCTTCCCACCACAAAGCTTCTAAGGACCCTTAACTGTCTTTTGGGATCTCCCAGGGGTGATATCGCCACTCCCTGAAGTCTCCTCCATCATCCTCATCATCCTCATCCCACGATGAGGCCAGAAGACTACTGAGGACTCCGTACTGGTTGGCAGCTTTAGTCAGAGGGGAGTTTTACCTAGCCTTCCTTCATCTGGTACCTGGCCCAAGGTTAAGGGGCACAGTGGTCTCACTCTAATGAGAGAGAGTTGCCCTTCCTCTCTCTCCTGTTACCCCATATTGTAATCTGTTTTTTAAACTGTTCCTCCCTTTCACTTTCATCACTCCCTTCTCCACTCCCTGAGTGAAATGAGGCTTTGGGGAGGGCAGCTTCCTCCTCTTCCTCCATCCTCCTGGTCTCTTCCTTTATGTCACACTCCCTCAGAGCCTCAGTTTGTCCTGCTCTGGAGGGGGTTTACGGGTTTCTTGAGTTCAGGGACCCTCCAGCATGGGTCTGGGAAACCCCTTCCCTCTCCTTTCAACGCACCTCCATGCACCTTAATTGTGTTGTCATTTTCTTTTTCCTCATCACTGGCCTCTCAGTTCCCTCGCCATTGTTGTTCTCTTCATCCTTATCCTCTCCCACGTCCTCAGGTCCCTTGCTCTCTCCTGTCCATCGTGATTATTGGCGACAGAGCGAGGACAGCAACTAAAAGGGTGACTTAGGTGAATCCTTGACAGTGAATCAGGTGACAGTGAATCAGGTGACAGTGAATCCTGCCACAGGATGTGGCTAGATGGCCTACCTCTCCATACAATGCGCACACCTGTGCCCTACACTGGGCACTATTGTGTGTGGGGTCGCAAAACCTGTGACAGACATTTGGCTGCCCCTGGTAAAATACCAGGATGCTGTCTCTTTCTAGGGGACATCATGTGGGCAACAAAACTCTGCCACTCGGGCGATGATTGTTTGAGCTCATTGCGGGACCAAAAAAGTTCTAAACCTTCGACCCGCATAAAGCTCAGGTCATATATAGGAGACCCAATAAGATGTATCAGGACACAGATGTCCAATGCCCGGTACTCCATCCCAAATAGGAGCTCTACCACCTAAGATTTATTAGGGCCATATCATTGTCTGCCCATTTGAGACAGACGACATTCCTTTTAGGTACCCCTTGCCCAGTTGTAGGATGTTGCCTGATACTTTCTCCTCCTGTCCTTTGCTTTCAGAAGGCAGAGAGCCCATGTCTCTCTGTCCAATAGTATAAAGGTATCCCCCCTCCCCTCTATGGTGACTGATTGGTCTCCACATTTAAAAACTTCCAGGAAACAATGCTGATCCTCCTCAGTACCAGCAACCTGTGACGGTCTGGAAAACCTATCCCCTCCTGCCGCTACTGTTGCATAGCTGCGGCCCCAACCAAATGATGAGGTGCCCACTGTGGATGGAGGGGTAGGTGGGCCAGTACCCTCCCCATCCTTACTAGCTCGCTCCTTCATTTATTCCATTCTCTCCTTCGTTCAACCTTTTCCTCCCCCATCTAGGAAGTTGCTTTCATCCTTTGCCCCAACATTTTCACTCCTACTTTCATGTCTTCCAATAATAATAATATTAACATTTTTTCCACCAATCTCCTCATTATTCTCACTAACATTCCAACCAACATTTTCACCGACAATCCCCCAACACTCTTCCCTTCCTTTGCACCAACTACGCCACACTTTTCCAAACATTTTTACCTTTTCTCATTTCCCTCGTCATCTTTCCCTTCCTCTGGTCCAGCTTCCTTTCCTAAGATTACTACTGAGAACAGGCCTTTCAGGATCAACAATATTTGTGGGATTGTTACATCTTGCTCCCCAGCTTACGCCCCCTTTAAGCTTTTCTTCTGGAACCCCCCTGTGGTGCTGCGTTTCCCAGGGAAGGGCACAAACACCATTTTGTAAATCTCTACACTTCTTTTTCTTTTTCTTCCTACATCCTTCTTCAGTAAGATTGACCCCAAAGATAAAGCATTGAAAGCCTGACAGGGGATTCCATTCTTACACCCTCCTCCATGAGTGCCCGCCCCCCCCCCATTGCGGTCACTGACACCACCTGTTTCCTCCATCAGGAGTTCCTCTAGTGGTGGGGGTACACCTGAATAATCTACGCTTGTCTTGTCCTCTTCATCTTCAGTTTCAATCTCCTCTTCCTCCTCTCCCGCTGAGACTACTTGTTTTTTCTTGCTCGCTCCCTTAAAGGGATTGTGTCGCAATTTTTTTTTTTTTGCAGTAATGTGTGTGTTTTCTAGCATCTTTTGCTGTAATTTTGATTGTGAGTCTGTAAAGAGAGCTATAGAGATTCCTGTGTGGTAGGAGCCCTTCCCCCCTCCAGAGATAGTTCTCTGCTTGTGAGTTGCAGGACACTCAGGATGTTGCCATAAAGTGATTAACTGCAGGTAAGAGACTGCAAACGATTCCCATCTGGTTAACTTCAGTGAGACCCCCCTGCTGTGAGCTCAGCTCTATTGTCTGCAGGGAGCAGACAGCCATGATTGTGGAGGCCAGAGGAGCAGCTACTGAATGTCCAGCCCCTCTGTGCTCCAGCAGGGCTGCCGGAGAAGAGGCTGACAGGTGTGCGACGCGTCCTTGTTCCTAATAAAGTGATCGCGCTTTTGTCACTAACGATTTTTGCACAATTCAAGATTTTTCTGCTAATTTTAGTTCTCTCGCTTCTGACGTTAAAAATGCTTTTTTATAACGGATTTTGGCGAAAGAATAGTTTTTTTTTAAGTTTTTTTGCGCTAAAACCCCTTTATTTACAGATTTTAACAAATAAAATTTTCTCGCTTTGACGAAAAAAAAATCCTTTTTTTTAGGTTTTTGGTGTAAAAAAGTTCTCTCGTTCTGATGCAAAATTTTTGATTTTTTAAACGATTTTGACCTAAATCCTTCGCTGTGGATTTTGCCGCAAAAAATCCGTTCACCGGGATTTTGACCTAAATTCCTTACTGCGGATTTTGACGAAAACTCCGTTCACGCGGATTTGACGAAAACTGCGCTGTGGATTTTCCGCTAAAACTGTTCCCCGGGGTTTTTGGCTAAACCCCGTTAGTGCGGAAATTTGACGCAAAACCCTTGCTGCGGATTTTGCCCTAACTCCGTTTCTAAACCTTTTTTCTTAGAGTTTTTGCCGCAAAAACTCTGTTCGCTGCAGATTTTGCCGCTAAAATCCGTTCGCTGCAGATTTTGTGCTAAAATCCGTTTGCTGCAATTTTCCCCTAAACTCTGTTTCTTTGGGGTTTTTGACAGTAAACTCCATTTTCTTTGCAGATTTTGCCGCAAAAACTCCGTTCGCTGTGGTTTTTTTGCCGTAAACTCGTTCGCTGCGGATTTGGAGCCTAAACTCCGTTTCAAAAACTCTATTTCTTAGGGATTTGCCGCTAAACTTGTTCCTGCGTTTTTTTCCACAAACCCCGTTCGCTGGGTTTTTAACGTAAACCCGATCCGCCCGGATTTTGAGCAAAACCCCTTTCCCCGGTTTTTTGAGCTGAACTCCTTTTCCAGCGGATTTTGACGCAAAACCCCGTCCCGCCGCGGATTTTGGGGTAAACTCCGCCCCCCCCCCCCCCCTTTTGCCAAACCCCCCCTTTCCCCTCTTTTTACCTAAACTAATTCCTCGGATTTTCCACTAACCCCCCCCCCCCCCTCTTTTTCTAAACTTATTTTCCCCCCTTTGCGGATTTTGCCGGCTAAACTCTGTTTTCGCTGCAGATTTTGCCCCTAAACTCTGTTTCTTTGGGTTTTGACAAAAAACTCATTTTTTTTGCGATTGTCCCGCTAAACTCCGCGCTGTTTTTTTGACGTAAACCCCGTTCGCTGCGGATTTTGACGCTAAACTCCATTTCGTGCGGTTTTTTCCCACTAAATCTTTTTCTAAACTTATTTTTTTGCGGATTTTGCCGCTAAACTCTGTTGTGCAGATTTTGCCCCCTAAACTCTTTTTTCTTTGCAGATTTTGACAGTAAACTCCATTTCTTTGCAGATTGTGCCGCAAAAACTCCTTCGTGGGGTTTTTTGACGCTAAACTCCTTTCCCGCCGGGGTTTTGACGCTAAACCCCGTTCCAGGGATTTTGACGCAAACTCTGTTCCGACGGGGTTTTGACGCTAAACCCTTTCGCTGGGATTTTGACGTAAATCATTTTGTGGGGGATTTTGCCACTAAATTTGTTCCTGCAGTTTTTGCGCTAAACTCATTCGCGAGATTTTCCTGCTAAAAACGTTTGCTGCGTTTTTTGCCCCCTAAACTTGTTTCTTTGGGGATTTTGACAGTAAACCCATTTCTTTGAGATTTCCCCGCAAAACTCCATTCGCTGTGGTTTTTGACGTTAAATCCTTTTGCCGGGTTTTTGTGTAAACTCCGTTCCGCCACGGATTTTGCGCTAAACCCGTTCCACCGCGGATTTTACGCAAAACTCCCTTTTCGCTCCCGATTTGCGCAAAAACCCATTTTGTGTTTATTTTGCCACTAAACTCCTTTTCTAAACCTATTTTTTTGGGATTTTGACGCTAAACTTGTTCCTGCAGTTTTTTCCCGCTAAAACATTTCGCTGGGTTTTTCCCACTAAACCCCGTTTTAAACTCTATTTCTTTTGGGGGATTTTGCGCAAAACTCAGTTCGCTGGATTTTGCCGCAAAAACTTTTTTCTTTGGGGATTTTGAAGTAACTCAATTTTCTTTGCAGAGTGCGCAAAAACCCGTTCGGCGGATTTTGCCGCTAACTCGTTGCACCCGGATTTTGCACTAAACCCTTTTTTCGCTGCGTTTTTGACATTTTAAAACTCCGTTTCTAAACCCTTTTTCTATGCAGATTTTGCCAAAAAAAAAAAAAAAAAAAAAAAAAAAAAAAACCTTTTGCTGCAGATTTCCCCGCTAAAACCCTTTTGCGCAGTTGTGCCGTAAAACCTTTCTCCCCGCGGTTTTTGACGCTAAACTCCGTTCGCCGTGGATTTTGACGTAAACTCCTTTCCCCACCGGGATTTGGCTAAACTCCGTTCCGCTGCGGATTTTGACGCTAAACTCCGTTTCTAAACTCTATTTCTATGCAGATTTTGCTGCTAAAATCCGTTTGCTGCAGATTTTGCCGCTAAAATCCGTTTGCTGCAGATTTTGCTGCTAAAATCCGTTTGCTGTAGATTTTGCCGCTAATCTCCGTTTCACCGCGGATTTTGCCGCTTAAATCCGTTTGCTGCAGATTTTGATGGTAAACTCCGTTTCGCCACGGATTTTGATGCTAAACTCCATTTCTAAATTCTATTTCTATGCAGATTTTGCCGCTAAAATCCGTTTGCTGCAGATTTTGACGCTAAAATCCGTTTGCTGCAGACTGTGCCGCTAAACTCCATTTCGCCGCGGATTTTGACGCTAAACTCCGTTCCGCCACGGATTTTGACGCTAAACTCCGTTCCGCCGCGGATTTTGACGCTAAACTCCATTTCGCTGCGGATTTTGACGCTAAACTCCGTTTCTAAACTCTATTTCTATGCAGATTTTGCCGCTAAAATCCGTTTGCTGCAGATTTTGCCGCTAATCTCCGTTTCGCCGCGGATTTTGCCGCTTAAATCCGTTTGCTGCAGATTTTGACGCTAATCTCCGTTCGCTGCGGATTTTGACGCTAAAATCCGATTCTGTCAGACTCAAACACGTATCTAACAAATAGCAGTGTGATTTACATTGCTTTTAATATGAAACAAGTATCGTGTTCAGACGAGTGATCTCTGATGCGTCTCATTGCATCTTTCAGCAGCAGCCCTATTATAAACTATAGGGAGTGAACCTGCTGCATCCAACACGCATCCAAACACACAGTAGCTGCATGTGGAACCAACACGGATCCATGAATGCAATAATGTGCTGTACATCTCCTTTTGTAGGCGGAGTCACACCCAATGGCTTGATTTATGCAGACATTAAAAACCAGACTTGAAGACAAGCAAAAAATGTGCCAAAAAACAGCTGTTTTTTTCAACAGCTTTTGACCGTCAGGGGACAAAAAATTCAGTTTTCTGAAAGTTTTTAGGATTTGGTTTTCAGGTGTTTTTTGCCCACTGCAGGAGAGACACAGCCTAATGTTCACAGGTGAACTAGACTAGATTAGTTCTTGGGGTCTATGGACCTTGGCCACCTGTGGATACCTGTGAGCAGGGATGCAGACATATACTGTGGTGTTCCTTCCGCATATCCACAGTGAAATAGAGGAAGGGGATGTGCACACGGCGTCTTTGGATCTGTGAGAGTCCAAAAAGTGCATCCAAAAATGCAGCGTCTTTCGGATGCAAAGCGCAGCTGAGTGTTTGGATCCGTGTGGGAGGCGTCTTTTGGAACAAGACTTGATGTCACTTCATGGAAAGTATCCAAAAGACGCAGTGAGAGGCACATCAGTGATCACTCGTCTGAACGCTGATGCGGGTTTCTAATAAACTGCAATGTATAATCACACTGCTGTTTATTAGATAAAGTGCTTGGGTCCGTCTGGGGACTGACAGACACATATCCAAAAGCTTATGTAACACGGAGTCAGACGCTGTGTGAACAGACCTAAATGTAATCACACTGTCACTCTGGTTATTCCTTTTTCAGTTATGGATACATAGCAGCTTTGTATGGTTTCCTCAGTCACCAGCAAAATGGAGTCTACAATCCACCTCCCCCTCCTTATGCACACAGGGGAGGGTGAGGCTTGTGAGGTCACCACCAGACCAGCCCACATTCACAGCAAGACGTAATTCATGATCACCTCCATATAAACACACAAAAATTGATAGAAGATGAAATTATAAGACGTTTCTCAAATACATGTCATTAGCAATTTAGAGAATTTTCCTCAGTTTTACAGGGAAACAGGTTTTACTTTCACTTTGTAGCTCAGGAGATCCTTATCAATCTGTTGGGAGGTACCAACTGTGCAGGGGGAGCTGAGGGCATAGCTGCTTGTATAGAGTCATCTGAGTCTCACAGTACACAGTACACAGTACAGCAGGCACAGCACACTAAGGCTATGTCTACACTGCAGTTGACAAAAAACGACCTGAAAGCCAAATACTAAAAACTGAGTTTTCTGTCCACTGCCTGTCAAAAACAGCTGAAAAAATGGCCGTTTATTGTTGCAATTTGCCTTTTTTGGTGCTTTTTTTACCCGCGTTTGTTGCTTGTCTTCAAGTCTGGTTTTCAATGTCTGCATAAATTAAGCCATTGGATGTAACTCCACCCTTCAAAAGGGGATGGAAAGCACATTACTGCATTTATATGGAATCTTGTAGTCGTTTTACGAATTTTGGCACTAGTAAAATTATCTCGCTTTTGTAGCCAAAAGTATTTTTTAATGGATTTTGGCACTAATAAAGTTATATCACTTTTTCCGATAAAAATCGGTTTTCTTACAGATTTCGGCACTACAAAAATTTTGTTTACTGATCTTGGCGCTAATTAAATTTTTCGCTTTTTTTTTACCCCAAATATGTTTTTTCACAGATTTCCCGCTAAAGTCCATGTTTTTATGAGTCTTGGCGCTACTGCTATCTCGCTTTTGCTGCTAAAAATCCGGCTTTTTACGGATTTTGGCGCTAATAAATTTATCTCCTAAATCTGTAAGAAAAAAAGGATTTTTAGCGACAAAAGCGAGATAACGTTAATAGCGGCAAAATAAAAAAAAACATATTTTAGTATTAAAAAAAAGTATTTTAGCGTCAAAAAAATTATTTTTAGCGACAAAAAAAATGCGTATTTTTGCCAAAAAAAGCAAGATCAATTTTTTTGCTTCAAAATCTGTAAAAAAGTATTTTAGTGCCAAAATCCGTAAAAAAAATTATTTTTAGCAATAAAAGCAATATAACTTTAATAGGGCCAAAATCCATTAAAAAACATGTTTTAATGTTAAAATCCATAAAAAAAAGTATTTTAGCGCCAAAAAACATATTTTTAGCAACAAAAGCGAGAACTTTAATAGTGCCAAAATCCGAAAAAAGTATTTTTAGCAACAAAAGGGAGATAACTTTAATAGCGCCAAAATCTGTAAAAAAAAAACATTTTAGCGCCAAAATCGGTAAAAAAAGTATTGTTAGCGTCACAACGAGAAAACCCTTTTATTAGCAACAAAATCTTCCAAAAAAGGATTATACACCAAAATCCTTTAAAAAAAGTAAAATTTAGCGTCATTAGAGCAAAAATCTTGACTTGCGCAAAAAAAGTTAGCGACAAAAACATGATCACTTTATTACAAACGGTACGAGGACATATCAAACACTTGTATGCAGAATTGAAAAAAAGTATAAACTGTAACACCCACTGTAGGAGGGACTAATCTCCTGGGAGGGTTTTCATTGAAAAATCGCGGCAAAAAAACGTCCTGCGCTTTCATAGACTCCTGTAGTAAATTTTCTGCCCTGTTCTGGCGTTTTTTTACAACATGTTACAAAAGACGACCAGTAAAAAAACAAGCAGAAAAAAGAAGCACAGTGGAGACAGCAGGAGGTTTTTACAACAGAGTCTATGGGAAAATGTTTTTCAGTCGTTTTTTTCAGTGTTTTTAGAAAATGAAAACACAAAACAAAATTGACTTTTTTTCTGTGCAGTGGAGACAGAGCCAAGGAAATAGGTGACAGAGTTTACCTGTTGCTTCAGCCTCCTCCTCCATAGCACAAAAGGCATCTGTATTAACTGCTGCTGGGTGGTGCACATTATGAGGATTACAGGCTCCCCCCTGCACTGTGGACTATCCCAGCTCAGGAACTTACAACTGTCATGACAGTGATCCATCAAGCTGTCATGTGCTGACTTGGCCCGACTTCAGAACTGTCTTAAAGGGCCAGCGCTTTTTTAAAAAACTGAAATACAGGTGAAATGGTTTGGTTTTTCTAATGAAGCTTATTTAGAAAGTGTTTGTATTTTAGTCTTTTTTGCTTCTTTAGGTTTCTCGAAAGGGGATAGGTCCCTTTAAACTTTCATCAAATTTTTT